>JAMRYI010000160.1:0-273114 GCA_029231635.1 Ditylenchus weischeri | reverse complement strand
CCACCACCTTCACCAATATGGATCCTTAACTCCACTGTTACATCCACTGGCACTTGTTTCACTAATCTGGACCCTGAACTGGGAATTGCTGCAGCCCTGGCTGCTGCTAGTCAACAAAAGAAACTGCTGAAGGGAAAGAGCAAGTAGAAGAATACCCGATGGATGCAGCCAAATATACGAAAAATGTGCGCACCCCTAATCCGCAGAATTTTTCGAACTATCGCTATCCATTTTGAGTATTTTTCATACAAGGTGTTTTATGAAATTCCTGCCTTTTGAAATAGTTATGTTTTCATAGACCGTTTAGACCAAACTTCTTTTTCGCCAATCGTGTTTTCTTGATGGGCATTTTTGTTTTTTGTATCTAACATGAAAGAATTTTTTTTCCGAAATTTTTCACTTTTTTGCCTTGGTCCCCTCCCTATGATCCGAAACTCGACAATTTCAGCCAACTTCAAAAAAGAGTATTAAATGACTCAAAGCATGCATTTATTCTTAGACTGTGGAACAATACCACATTTGAGACGACAAAACAAATCAACAGCATGACAATGACACTAATCAACATCCGAATAAGTTTGTTCTACGCTTCTTCCATTCACTTCCAAGCAACGTTCAAGACGGCGTCCATATGAGTCGATGGAGCGATTCACCATTTTTGATGTATAATTCAGATTTCCTCCACGATTCTAGCCCTCACCTGTTCAAATCAGTTGGCTGCGTGCGGTAAATTTTGCTCTGAAATCACAACGAACTGTCAGAATACTGAAAAACGGTAAAGCGCTAACCTTTAAATATCCCCAAAGGAAAAATCCCATGGTGTCAAGTCGGGCGAATTCGAGGGTCATTAAGTTTCCCACGTCACATCCAACGAGGCGGAAAGTTGTCATCAAACAAAGCACGAACACGAGCAAAGTGGGGTGGCGCACCATCTTGCATAAACACCAGATTTTGAGCACCTGCCGAATGAATTTCATTGTAAAGAATGTCATCAACAAATCGGAATGATTACCTCGAACGCTTGGAAAAAGTTGTTGTTGCAGCATCTCCAGATAGTTGGCTCCGTTCACCTTTTCGTCAAAGATGATTGACCTTACCACACCTCTGCGACCGGTTGCCACCCAAACAGTAACACGCGGCGAATGGAGTGGCTCTTGTCCGACAAAATCGAAAATTATGAACAACAACGTTCACCATCTCTTAAAGAGCGATCTAGTGAATACCTGATGATTTATCCCGCCATGGATATGAAAATGACATTCATCTGAGGAGAGAACGTTGTTGAGGAGCCGCGGAGACACGTGGAATAAGGCGAGCTGATTGATTGAATGTTCCACTCGCGCAGTCCGACTGATTTCGAGAAGTTCATCGTGATGCTGCATCTTTATACGGAAGAAATTTCGCATCCTAAAACAGAAGAAAAAAGTTTGAACCGATCTGAAACGTATGAACAGTGTACTTGGGTAGGACGGCATTCCCTCTTGCAAAGCCAGATGCGAATGCGGATCATTTGTGAAAGTCTCGATCACGTTCGCTTTTCTGAGCTCAGTCCACACCCATCTTAATTTGATCAGAAAATAGAGGAAAGAAATAAATAAAATGATCACTAACCTGGTGCTCAACCTCTTTTTTGCTTGCCATCGCCTCTATCCGAGAAATTCCGAAACCAGTCCTTGATACTCTACTTATTTGGAACCTTTCACGTCGTGCAAGCTGATACTGACAGCGAAACGTTCTCTGAACGGCAACTGACTATCGAATTCCCGTATTCAACAACGCAAAAGCCTTTTCCTGCACAGTGAAAATCATTTAATCTGAAATAAAACATACTGATTAAGAGACAGTCGCAGAGTGTAGGAATCGACAAAACAAGTGACAAACAAGTCAATTTTCGGACCATAGCCCCTATGGGCGACCAAGGCAAAAAAGTGAAAAAATTTCGAATTTTTTTTTCGTATTAGATACAAAAAACAAAAATGCCAGTCAAGAGAACACGATTGGCGAAAACAGAAAATCGAAAAACGGTATATAAAAAAGTTATAGCCATTTCAAAAAGGCAGAATTTCTTGAAACACCCTGTATATCCAGTCTACTCGATATAACACCGCTCCCGATCGGCCATCGACGGTGTTTTAACGGGAGTATCACTTAAGTCAAATCTCGAGAAAATACATTTCCCGGGACTGTCGATTGGCGGTGTTTTCATTGAGAGTAGTGTTACTCTACATTTCAGCGAGCACCATCGCCCTAGTGTCATTCTGTCGCAGATCACCCTGCCATCAGACGTCAACCGCTTTCAGAACCGTGTCAAGAATGGTGTCATAGATGTGTGGTGGCTGTATGACGACGGAGGGCTCACTTTGCTTGTGCCTTACCTCCTCGCTCAACCCAAATCTTACTTAGAGGTTGGTTTAGAGTCGGGTCTAATCATTTTTGATGTAAAGTTGCCACTACAGCAATATTTTATAGCCACTATAGAAACTTAAAGCTAACACAAAAACCACTTTAAATTTCCAAAATTTCGTAATACTTTTTTTCCGCCTAATTTATATTTTATTCTGGCATTTATCTTGTAATTTCTGTCCTAATCAAGGTCGCCAGACATAAAATCTCAAAATCAGAATTTCGAACAACAAAATCAATCAAAATCAGCCAGGAAAGCATTTAGCTGTGTATCCGATTTCCTAATTTTCCTCATTTTTGACAATCACAAATAGTGATTTGAATGCAAAAATTAGAAAATTCCTGATAAATCAGGATATCTGACCACCCTGGTCCTAATTTTTCAAAAGTTTTAACATTGTCATGCAGCCCAGGATCTCAGCTTTCCAAAAAGCTATGAAAAAAAGATACTTAGAGGTTTGAACAAAATAGCAATTACCGTATTTCCTCTAATAGAGCCCCCTCCCCTCTAATAGACTCCCTCTAACTTTGAGGACCTATATCTCAGGCCAGAGTCAATTTTTTAAAAGCTGTTTTACGCGTTTTCTTAACTCCGACGAGCTCTACCGATTGCACTTTTCAGATTTTAGTTGAGCACCCAAAAATCTCGAGATCGAATTGCAAATTTTCCGATTTTCGGGCATCCAAAAAATAAAGCCCCCGGGGCTCTATTAGAGGAAATACGGTACTTAATTCAAACTCCTAAATATCTACATTTCGGAAATTATTTAATGGAGCTATATGATAGCTTGTTGGGAAGCTCAGATCTTGCGACAAAAAATTAAGAGAAAATTGCCAACTTAAAATTAGGCGAAGAAGAAGTAAATTAAGCGGACCAAAGAATTGTTCATTTTCATTGCGAGCCGTGTTCAAAACTTAAATACTCCACCTTCAGAACGCCAAACTGCGAGTGTTTACCCTGTCGCACAAAGGCAGGAAATTGGAGCAGGAGCAAAAGAGTATGGCCACCCTGCTCAGCAAGTTCCGCATCAACTACGCCCAGCTAAATGTCATCCCGGACTCCAGTAACAGACCTACACCTGAAAGGTTATTCATTCTCAAAATTTTTATCTCATCGTAAACTGTGGTTGTGTTTAGTCAGGCCAAGTTTGATGTTTTGGTGGAGCCTTTTCTGTACCACCCCTGAAACGAATAATAACGGCAATATGGAAGATCAAGTGCCAGAGGGCATGATCACCCCAGCTGAACTCAAAGCCCATGAAGAGAAGACCAACAGAGCACTGAGATTGTCGGAAATGGTTCGCAAACACTCCTCCACTGCCGATTTGATTGTTGTGTGAGTCTCTCTCTCCACATTCTTCCTTTTACGAAAAACCGCAAACTTCACGCCCCTCCCCCCCGTTACACACTTTTATTTTTTGGAAAGCGAGCCAAATCATGTTCTAAACAATTTTTTTTCGGAATTTTCGTTTTGATCATAAGTTTTTGTCTAACAAGGACTGGACCCTGACTATGACCTAGGAGAACTTTGATGTAATATTTTTCTGCCTATTCTTGTAGAGCGTGCTCAAGTTCCTTGTGAATTTGGCTCCTGGTTCTGAAAACCAACAAAATTATAGGAATGAACTATAGCCGATAGGTCAGTTATGAAAATCATGATATGGGCATCTCTAGAACTTTAGAGTGCCATCTCTTGGGAGCCAGTTGTACTACTTTTGTTGACCTTCAAAGGCAGGACCATATTCTAAAAGCTACTTGGGATTGTTCCTAATAATAATATGCAAAAACGATATATCGGCAGGACTTGGTATCATATCATCTGCCTGCCCCCAAAAGTGTGTTTTGGACCACTTATTCTTGCTTTTCAGATCCTAATGTCGAGAACAGATTCTTCGGGATATCGTAGTATCCTGGACATCATATAGTCAAATCATATGACGTGACATGCCCTATCATATTTATGCGGCGGAAAGACATTTTTGAAATTTTTTTAAAGAAAATCGACCTTTTCACCATTTTTCCACTTCACATTCAACCTTTTCGCATTCTTTATTCAACACAATAAAAATTCAACACATTTACAACAAGCAAAATAAAACACGACTACACACCACAACATTTACAAAAGAATGATTTTTGTTTCAAAATGTCTTTCTTAAAACATGTTTTCTCGACTAATTAAGACTTGAAAAGCAAGAATAAGTGGTCAACGCACACTTTTGGGGGCAGGCGGTATAACCAAGTTTAGCCACAATTTCATCGAAGTTGCCCCAGGTCACAGTCAGGGTCCCGATTTTAAATGGCAATTAGCACTGGATAAGATGACTCTTCTCAAAATAGTCAATAGTCCTTTTTTAACTCAACTGTCTTTTTTTGGAAAAAATGGAAACCCGACTTTTGCTTGGTATCGCTTGTGGTTTTGACCGTGGCCATTTAGAGACGGTTGACAGACTAAGACCCCAAAACACAGGTGGAAGAGTGCGGCAAGCAATTTTTTTTGCAGGACATTGCCGGTGCCCCGCAGAGGTGTGGTCAGCAGTGCTTTGTACATGACTTGGTTAGAAGTGATCAGCCGAGATTTACCACCCACTCTAATGATTCGTGGCAACCAGCAGTCGGTGCTCACTTTCTACTCCTAAAACTTCACTCGCATTGGCTAGTAACTATAAAAGAAACTAAAATTAGGATTAATAAAAAAATTTAAATACAGCCTTCTTTCGCTTTACACCAACTAAAATGGTATTATTAAATTTGTACTTGCATTTATAATTTTGCAACAATAAATATTTTTGGTTATCTTGCTGACAAAAATACAGACAGATGCCGGGCAACGCGTGCGTCCAAAGTTCCACCCCAGACTGGGAGATTTGAAAAAGTGATCTTAGAAAGGTGGCAAGATTTTTGTAATAATTGCAAAAAGACGAAATTTTTATAATTATAGTTTACAGTAGATATTAGGATGGTGGCGGGTGGGACCCGCGCGGGTAACCCGCCCCGCACGATTTTGGCAATTTTTGAAAACCCGCCCCGCGCCCCGCAGTTGGAAAATTTTTTAAACCCGCCCGCAAAACCGCACGCTGAGGGTAGAACCCGCGCCGGTTGCCCCGCACATCATTTTTCAGCAAACACTGGATAAAATCAATTGTTAAAGTACCCAAGCATGAGTCATAATAGAGAAATTTTATATATATACGTGTATGTACTCATTATGTATCCGTTATTTTCATGTGCAGAACCGGACGAAGATATTCTAGCGTGGTGGAGGGTATACATTTATAGAAAACGTTTCCAATTAGCAATAAAATTTACTATTTACAGAAGAACGAAAATCTCTATCCTATTTTGTCCACTCTTGCAAGGAAATATCATTCGGCTTCTTCTACGAGTGTTGCAAGCGAACAGCTATTTTCGGCGGCTAGAGATGTTTATCACTACAGAAGAATGCGTCTAGATCGGAAGTCAGCGTAAATGATTCTTTTTGAACAAGGTTCTCCGTTGATTAACTACAGTTATTAAACACATTTGTTGTTATGGTTGTATAAAGAAATTTCACTCGTTCGATTGAATAATTAACTTTTTTAAAGTGTTTTTTCGTTCTACCCGGCAATTAAACGCGGGACCCGCAAGAAAATTTTTTATAACCCGCCCCGCGCCCCGCACTCAAAAAATTTCTAAAACCCGCCCCGCGAACCTGCACGCAAAATTTTGGCACCCAAAACGCGCCCTGCAAACCCAATAGCCCAAATGGCCATCCCTACTAGATATTCGATATGATGGCATTCCGAAATGTTCGTTTTTTCTGATGGATCCACCTCAATTTTGAAAACATTTGCCAGTGCCGAGTGCTGTTTGTATGCCTCTTTAATTTTTTTAGAAAATTTGGGTGTTTCAAGAATTCGGTAGTTTTGAAATGACCATAACTTTTTTTAGCCCCGTTTTTCGAAATTCTGTTTTCATAGATCAATTTTTCTCGCCGACAATTTTTTTTGTATCTTTTGTATCTTTTTTTGTATTTTGTATCGAAATTTTTCACTTTTTTGTCTTGGTCCCCCTGTGGTCCACAAACGACCATTCTTACGGAACTTCTCCACAATGTGCGCCCCAATATATTGGTTTATATTTGTGACATTTTATAACGTATAATAATAACAATAGCACCAAAACATTGACAAAAGTTGGAAATTCTTTATTTAATCTTCAAATACATCATAGTCCCACTCAGAGTCTATTATTTGGTGAACATTAATCTCGCCATTAACGCAAACAAACATCTCGGTAACATGATCGACATAAACGATCCAACTTAAAAGGCGACGAAGATTCATATTCTTGAGAACATCCATGTTCGGCTCCGCAAAGCCTATGATAAATAATATTCCCAATAGACAAGAACAGATAGACGGAAGTTTAGAAAAACACAAACATCTGTTCACACACAAGTTACGATAAAAATTAGCAAAGAAATTAAGAAGAAACATATGCGAAAATAAATAAACTGATAAATATGCAATCCATTGACAGCGCTAAAAAATTGAATTTCTTTACTAGTGCTGGACCACAGGGAGGACCAAGACAAAGAAGTGAAAAATTTCGAAAAAAAATTTTTGAGTTGGATACAAAAAAAATATTGTCGGCGAGAAAAATTGATCTATGAAAACAGAATTTCGAAAAACAGACTAGAAAAAAAGTTATGGTCATTTCAAAACTACCGAATTTCTTGAAGCACCCTGAAGCAATAAGAATAGAAGTATAGAAGCTATAAGTAGATAAATAACTACAAATATTTATGTGTGTTTGTGTGGCCTATTGGCAACGTGTTCACTTTACTGACATAGAACAAATGTTCGAGCCCGCTTGTGTGGGTCTACTATTTTCGGCCGATGACGATCACTCAGTTCTGCTTCTGAAAATTTGATGACCAATTTCTCATAGATACTACTGAGGTCGATATTTTTGGTAAGTTTTCACCAAACTTTTGTAACTGTACAAGTAAATTTTAAACTGGTCAGCCTTACTTTTGGTCCTACTCAAGTACTTTTTGATTATCAAGACCTATTTTGTCTAACAAGACAAATAACAATTGTAAGTTATTTGTAAAAACACGTCATATAGCCATGGAAAAGTAGCGCATTTGCTCTAATAGTATACCCGAGTTGTTTTTTTCCAGCGCTCTAAAAGTGGGAAAAAATTTGGGTAAAAATTTTGTCAACTAAATGTCGGCTTTTCAAAGAATTTTATCAATAAAACTTGCTCCCTTGAAATTAAAAAAATAAGGGCATAAGGTGATTTATATAGCACTGAAAAAAAATCACACTTCGGGTACTTCCCATATAAGTTATTTTTCAAAATTTAAAGATTTAAACATTTTCCGAGCGGGTTAATAAATTTATGAAAAGAGCTATGTTATATTTATTACTCCTTGTGATTCCTAAGCCTAATTTATGGTTTGTTGTGAACGATCTCAGAGCGAGACAGACACACAAATCCGCTGGTGCCTTGGACAGCCATCTGTCCCCTACCCCCAGCATCCCTGCATATTTAAACAGATGATTGTGGCTGGGGCAAAGAAATAGTCAAACAGACAGCCCAGCCAGACCTACTGAGAAAAGCAGAGAGTGTCAGCTGTGGGGTGTAATTAAACAGGCCAACCTAATTCTAAAGGCCAACTATAGACTTCGGCTGGCGTAGATTTGGCGCTTTTTGTCTAATTTTTTGATTTTTTGCAGAAATTGTAGAATAGTTTTGTTTTCAGCTGTATGTATTGCACATAATTTTTACCTGCTTAATTTTTGTGAACCCTCCCAAATTTTTGTATAATCATTGGCCGCAGTGCTTTATATCGACCCTCCAAAACCCATTTTTAACCATTTTTATAGCATTATTAGGGCATAATTATGCTAGAAAACACATTTTTAGGTGGCGGATGGCACTTTTTCGAAAATTTTTTTTTGATAATTTTTTTTACTTCATTTTGATTTTTTTTTTTTAAGAAAGTTGAAGTTGCGGGCCTGATCCTCTCTCTATCACCGATTTCAAATTTTAGTTAGTCTTTTAGTCTTTGTTGTTAAAAAGTTTGCTGCAAAAGCTTTATTCTACAGTGATAGTGTCTTTTTGCAAAAAAATCCCTCTCTGTCTATTTTCTCATTGCACCTGAAAATAACTCCCTGGGAGTGCTATAAGAGAAAATACGGTAACTTGTTTTCTGGACAAACCGAGACATTAGCCGACACATTTCAATTTCATCTATTTTTAATTGATCAGGACTCACAAAACCCAAAATTTATCAACCAATATATGCAGCAATTGACTATGAGTAGAAGGTGACCTCCTGCCCCAAAGACCATTATCTGCTTATCAATAGGACGAGGAGGGTGACCTATGGTTTAATTAAATTTGAACTGAGATTACGAATGGAATGGGAAAACCAAACCTTCTCCCTACAGCGAATTTATCTTGTTCTGAGAGTCCTCGGGTCGTTTGGCCAGGTCTCTGGCATTCAAAAATAGGAAATTAATAAATTACCGCATTACCTCTAATAGCTCCCCATGCTCCATTAACTCCCAAAAAATATACCGTATTTTCTTCATTAGAAAGGCATGCCTGTCGTTTTTTCAACCCCGAAATTATCAATCAAAATGGCCTTAACTTTGAAATCCTTGTCTGAGGGGGTACCGCTATTAGAGATCCCTTAAAGAAAATACTTAAAGAGCAACACAGCTCATACAATTTCTTTACCGCGATCCCTAAAGAACTACTTGCAGACATTATTTTTTAAAATTTTCGTTCGCCCTTTTTGTCGGAACCAAAAAGTCAAGTCATCAATCGTATGAACCAAACTTTATTGGAAAGCACAACATAGTCAAAGACACGCGATCATATGCATAAGTCATAATTTAAACAGCATTTACTTTGTCATATATTTTGTTGAGGACATTTCTTGGCAAAGCAAAGAGATAATCCGAACTCAACGATCGCAACTCTTCGACGGAAAGACTTTGAATGAGCAAGTCCTAAAATCACCCATCTAGTCATTAAATATGATAAAGATAACTAACCACTAATCCTTGTTCCATAGCAAGTGCAGTTTGGATTTGGTCCATGATGCTCATGCCCTGATTCATAATGAGAGCGACTATGTGACGTGGCTAAAAATGGTCAATGTAGTTGTACAAGACTTTAGCAACCGCATTAAAGTTTCTTATGCAAACCACTAACCGATGGAAGGATTTTCACATGGGCAGTGGTCAGAACAGACATTTTTCTGGATAAAAAAACATCATATTACGACAATCAGAGACTGTCGAAAATTGTACTATGTCGAAGTAGACCTCAGCAGGAAGCATGTTGAGGGATTTGAAGTAAAAGTAATACTTTGATGGTCACTGTAAGCTTTGAAAGTAACAATTTTCTTTTTCAAAGAATTGTGATCTTCCCAAAAAAGCATAATCTTTTTTCAAAAATTCTCTTTTCAATTGCCCATCAAATGCCCATTAGTAACTCCCACAGTACTTTTCAAAAAGGCGGAAAAATTACCAAGTGAGCGGTAGCAATAGGACGCTGCTATTGCCAACAAGACTAATTTAAAAAAATTTACATTTTCTGGAAGCTCGTATGGTCGAGTTTTAGTCATGCGTCTGCTTCTTCTCTTTGTAGAATCCTAAAATAATAAATGTAAGTTTTGAGATCAACATGATTCGAAGTTGAGCAATTTTCCAAAAGGAATCAGCTTGCTTTTGGTTGAAAAATAATGTCAAAAACCGCTTTTTTCTTGTTCTCGTGTTGTTTTTAATCTACCAGGTGTCATTCATTACACGCAAATGATTTTCCGGTAGATCACAGAGCGTATGAACGATTTGACGTTTCATGCAGTCGAATACCGTTAGTAGAAAACAGATTTCAATAACGGTTTTCGAACGGGTTATAGCCAAGTAAAATATCAAGTATTAAGTTTGAATTTGAATGCATGACGACCCCAGGTATGCGGAAAATTTTAACATACCGTATTTTCTCTATTAGAGCCCCCTCCCCTCTAATTTTTTGACTAGAACTTCAGAATTAAGGCCATTTTTGATTGACAATTTAAAAATTTTTGGGCATCCAAAAAATAAAGCCCCCGGGGGCTCTTTTAGAGGAATAAGGTAACAAATATTACCTGATGCGTCGAAGCAGATGTTGATGGCACTGGTTCATACTCAACCGGACATTCCCATAATTTGCGTTTCTGAAAAAAAGTACATAGAAGATAGCTAATGACGAAAAATAATCTGTACCGCAAACGTGACACACCCTCGGAATCTTCTAAGTCGCGATTTTTCTAAACACACGAGATAAAACCTGAAAACAGGTGATATCGTAAAACTACCTTATCTGGCTTTTGCATCGTTGAAATAGGAGAAGAATGTGGTGTGGCTAGAGCTTCAGTGGCGTCAATTTCAGTGACCGGCGAAGCATGCTAAAAAATACGAAAAATTTAAACTCACGGGCGCTAACCACTGTAAATTACTTTTCTGGCTGTTCAAGGATTGGTGCCAGTGGAGGATTGACAGACTGATACATCTGACCACGAATGCACCCCGAGCCGCTTTGCTAAACACAAAAAATTATTGGACTGATCATTAATTGAATTTTTTGATCCACCTCTCCATTTTCCTGAGGTGGCTGAGTAGGCGGAATGGCGCGACCTTCGATGATACCAGAAGCAGAAGTAGCACTCTGAATAAGGATGATGACGATGAATACACTAATCACGAAAAAATATATATACCGCAGTTTGACGACTCAAATGTGGCGCACCCTCGAAATCCTCCAAGTCACGATTTTCCTAAATACAGGAGATAAAACCTGAAAACAAATGATATCGCAAAATTACCTCATCTGGCATTTGCATTGTTGGAACAGGAGAATAATTCCGAGTGGCAAAGCTTTAGCGTCGTCCACATCATTAATCGGCAAATCAGGCTGAAAATACAAAAATTTAAACTGACGAGCACTAAACACTCTAAATTACGTTTTCTGGCTGTTCAAGGATTGGTGCCAATGGAGGGTTGACAGACTGATACATCTGACCACGAATGCACCTCGAGCCGCTTTGCTAAACACAAAAATTTTTGGACTGATCATTAATTGAATTTTTGATCCACCCTCCATTTTCCCTGAGGTGGCTGAGTAGACGAAATGGCGCACCTTCGATGATACCAGAGCGAACTCGTGCGATTCTGTATAAATGTTGTGTAGACGAATATATTAATGGCATAAATCATCTGTACCGATCTCATGAAACCTAAACTTGGAACAGATCAGACTGATGACTAGTTGTATTTTTGACCTCACCTGAGACGGAATTGAGTCGTACCCCAGTGTGTGATAGCCTTGCAAATCCAGAGCAATGAGCACAGCGTCGCTCTGAGCCTCAGCAGCAGTCATTGATTCCTCTGGGATGATGGTTCTTGCAGGCTTGGTACTGGTACCATGTAGCTCACTAATTTTTTCGCAGAAAGCATATACTTACAGCTCGCGGCTTAAAGTCTTCACTGCGGTAATCACCTTTGTCGTTTTGACGCCCAGACATAGTCGTTTTCTCAGATTCTCAAAATGCTAAAAAGATAAGTTAATAACTTTTTAATAACTTTACCAGATACTACGACAAAATTAAATTACACGGCCAAAGTTTTGCACGAAGAGCAGTGTGAAAACCAGGGTAGGGCAATTGTCGGACAATTGCAAACGCGGACAATTTTCCAACAATTGTCCCGTCATTTTCCTATTTTATCAGACAATTATAAATTTTTTTCAGACAATTGTCAAAAACATCAAACCCTAGTGAAAACAGATAATTTTTTATCCGGATTGATAAATTTATTTGCCAGACGAAATTTAACGTGTTTTAAGACCAAGATGAATTTGTTTTAGATTATCTATCTCTTTTCTTTAGTAGACGAAATTGGATTTTACTCACATTTCTGAAACGCGTAAAACAATTTGAGAATTTAGGATTTACCTCAAGGATTATGCATTGCTATGGTAAGCAATTGTCGGACAATGGCCAACCCTATGCATTGCTCACTCATTGCCTAGAATGTAGATTTATTGAAATGCACAAATTTTTCGTCATTTGCTGTACCTCTGGCGTTACACAAAACTGCGACGTTAACTGCGATGATATCTGGTCTCCAATCCATTTTTCGGAATATTGTCGCTTCCTACCTCTCCTAACCCTGACGTTTTGCGCGATTGGCAGTCGGCTCTTGGCACAATGTTTTCCAACCGCTATTCACACACACTTATTATTTCATCACGACCATATCCCGACATGACTTAGGCTTAGCGGATTCACACTAAAATCACACTTTTAGTAACGAAGTGTCATTCTGTCAAAATTAAAACACCGATGGGGTGTTCAACCACTCAATCGACAGAAAAATCTCAGTTACAAAACGGTACAAAAATATGCGAAATATGAAAACAAAATTTTTGGTAAAAGGGTAGGTGAAGTTAGTGTGACCCAAGTTTGATAGCATGATTTTGATAACACCGTTATATAGGGACTTCACCACGCTGTATTTTTAAAATGACACACAATCATTTCTTTAACTACAGGGTGTTTCACGGAATGTGATAGAGTCAAACCTCGATAAAGTGGTCACCCGATATAGTGATCACTCCCACTATAGCGACCACCTGGTTTTGACTTGGTTGGTTTATAAGGAAATATACTAAAAAGAAACCACTATATATAGTGATCACCTCTCTATAGTGATCCATTGGGATTGTCCCAGCAGTCAAAACAACACTTTACAAATACGTTATCTCCAAACCCCCGTTTCCCTCCGTGATCGAAAAAATTAGAGAAATCACCTCCCTCCCCTTAACACTCTGAAGACGGCTCATTTTCGACCCCCCTCTATTTTCTTGTCTTTTCAATAAAACTTGAATTTTTTTTACAGAAGTTGTACATATCAAAAAGGATCAAGATTGGCAAAAAAAAGTTTTGGCTGGGAGGCTTCTACCAAAAATCACTTTTTGCCTTGGTCCCCTTACCTCCTAAAATTTTGACTCAAAAACAACAGGCGGGACCAAGGCAATTTTTTCAAAAATTTTTTTTTTACGTAAAACAGGTTTCTAGGGGCAAAATCACACGCTGAGCTAATTTCTGGTATTCTTTTATTACTATAATATCAGGAACAACAAGTATTTGCTAGTCGCTGCATTGAACACAATACCATTCCTTTTCTTTTTTCACTCGACAATTCTGTTTGGGACCAATAAATTACGATTAGCAAAAAAAGAATACCAGAAATGAGCTCAGCGTGTGATTTTGCCCCTAGAAACCTGTTTTACGTAAAAAATTTTCGAAAAAATTGCCTTGGTCCCCCCCTGTTGTTTTTGAGCCAAAATTTTAGGAGGTAAGGGGGGACCAAGGCAAAAAAGTGATTTTTTGGTAGAAGCCTCCCAGCCAAAACTTTTTTTTGCCAATCTTGATCCTTTTTGATATGTACAACTTCTGTAAAAAGAATTCAAGTTTTATTGAAAAGACGGAAGTTGAAGTTGCGGGCCTGATCCTCTCTCTATCACCGATTTCAAATTTTAGTTAGTCTTTTTAGTCTTTGTTGTTAAAAAAAAGTTTGCTGCAAAAGCTTTATTCTACAGTGATAGTGTCTTTTTCGCAAAAAAAATCCCTCTCTGTCTATTTTCTCATTGTTGTCTGGGCTCGCTCCATTTAGTGGCTTAATTATGGTGGTATAAAGCCTGCTTCAATTTAGCAGTGGTTAGGCCCATACTATAAGGTCATTTCTTCTGTTTTTGCAAACTCCCAGCTAGTAGTGGTTATTGTGTAATGCTTTCTCTACTTACCATTGAATTAAATGCAGTGCCTTTGGGGGAGGTGGCTGGCTTGTGGGATGATGGTCAAATGTTTTCATTTGAACAGCTCGAATTTCACTGTAGTCTAAAAGTGTTTCTAAGCGTATGTATTAGAGACATAAAAAAACCGACAGTATTTATGATACGGCTGTAACTGAAATGCGCTTACTAAATTCTGAATTTCGTCCTCTAATTTACTTTTTTTGCCTGCAATTTTATTTTGCCATTTTTAAATTTATTAAATTTATTTTGCAATTTTTTTAACGGTTTGAATTGTTGTGTATCCCTGAATATTAGATTTCAAATTAGCCATTAAACGTTGCTGAAGGA
This sequence comes from Ditylenchus weischeri, assembly GCA_029231635.1. Classification (NCBI taxonomy): domain Eukaryota; kingdom Metazoa; phylum Nematoda; class Chromadorea; order Rhabditida; family Anguinidae; genus Ditylenchus; species Ditylenchus weischeri. Next base: position 258,522 of record JAMRYI010000160.1, on the reverse strand, counting down.
AAATGTAAAGATCAAGAGGCTTAAAAAAGAATTAAAAGCCTTAAAAAGACCACTTGGTCTACACATTTGTCAACTCATTCAGAAAAGTTTAATGGCTCATTTGAAAGATAAGATCTAGGGCGACAAGCAAATACAAAAAGATTAAAAAATTAAATTAAAAATTGAAATAAAATAAACTTAGAGGGCGGAATTCAATTTGAGCTTTTATGACAGAGCGTAATATTAGGTCGTTAGTGTAGAGTTGGAACACAGTTAACTCGACTTCTTAAATTTGTTGACTTTATTTCTTATTTTTATATGTGTTTTTTTTACAAAAGTTTGAGCATGTTACCTCAGAACCATAGTGACCGCCCGTCCGGCCGGCTAAAAACGTCCATGACGGCCGACGGCCGGCAACGACAAACTCGGACGGGACGGCCGACGGCCGGTCCGTCTGAGACCGTCCTTCATTATGCCGAACAAATTTTGGAAAAATAATTTTTTTGTTTTTTTTATGTTGAAAACCTATGTTTATTTCATTCAACATGTATAATAACTAATCATTTAATCGTACTAATTTTCTTGCTCAAGCTTTTTATTCAAACGTTTACGATCTCGAAGTTTGTTTCTCAATTCATCGAGATATTTTTCAAGTAGCTGTTGTGTTTCTTCTGAAGAATCTCCGTCAAAGTAAAAGCTGCTGAAAGGATCTTTTCCATAATGACAATGCATGCGGAAGGAAGAAGAGTGGGTATCAACGAGGAACTCTTAAACACTTCTGACATATAACTCGATATATATTTCTTAAGTTGCTTAATTATTTCAATAAAGATCAATTTTAAGTAAAAATTTGTCAAAGAACTTTTCGCTATTTGAGCCGGCGGACGGCCTGCGTTAGAAAATTTTAATCGGACGGCCGGCAGACGGCCGGCGAAAATTTCAGCAAGACGGCGAAATATTGGACGGCCGGCCGTTAGAAAAAAATTTCGGACGGCCGGCTGGACGGCCGGTCAAAAACGTCTAAGACGGGGACGGGACGCCGTCCAAATTTTAAGAAGCGGTCACTATGCTCACAACTAAAATCTTAGAATGTTAGCTAAGCGATTTCGAGTTTATTACTCGAAATCGAGTAGTCTGACTGGAAACTGTTTTAATTAAAATAGATCCACTTTTGTGAACTGAATTTAAAAAATCTTATACCAGCGTGTAGCCAACATTCTAAGATTTTCGTGTCGTGTTGCAACATGCTCAAACTTTTGTAAAAAAATAAGAAATAGAGTCAACAAATTTAAAAAGTCGAGTTAACTGTGTGCCAACCCTAGTCGTTAGGTAAGTTTTAAGAAAAATACCTTAAAAATTTTCAAACATGGATGCTATTTTTTCCAAAAGTTTTGACCACTCATTTTTCAACATGCTTTCGCAGTTTTTCGTAAGCTTTGAGTAATTCCATATTTTGTGACAAAATGTTGAAGATAAAAGCGTGATGTTTCTTGTGTTTGCTTTAGAAGCACCGAATTAATTAGTTTGTGTTGTTGCCCTTGGCTACCCCAAGTGTTCCAAGGGATCAGCTGCACTGACTGAAATTGTCTAGGCTTGGCCTTTGATTAATCCAGCAGCCGTTCCAAACCAGCCAGCTTATTATTGCTATTATTTACTGTCTTTTTGATTGTTTCCATTTTTTGTGGCTGCTGCTGTTTGTATGGCTTTTTAGCGGCCCTTTTGTGGTTTTCAACAAATAAATAATGTTCTTATCGTTTTCCTTTATTAGACATTAGAAAATTGGACGCAAAAGTGCCGCAAAATGAATTGATTGAGGAGTTGAGCAGACTCCACCTCGATTCTGATCATTATGACCTTAGGCTACTTTTGCCGGTTTGTTCTCGCAAAAGTCTAAAAATTGAGGTGTGACTTTGAAAAGTCGAGTTTTAGCGCCATTTTGAATTTTTTCAAATTTTTCTGCAAATATTTTTAAAATATTTTTTAGCCCATATTTTGAATACAGTTTTGAACTTTTTCAAAATACCCAGAAAACTAGATTCTGAGCTACAAAATGAGATATAATTTTTAAAAAAGTCCAGTCAAAAAAAAATTTTTTTTTGCGCCCCTCAAAAAAAATTTTCAAAATTTTTTATCGTGAAAATTTGGACTTTTTTTGAATATTTGCCATTTTCGGGCTGACAACTATTGTGAATATGAAATTTGTTATTTTTTATTTGTTTTGCATTAAAAAAGCTGCATTCTGATAAATTGATGCTAAAATACTCATAAATTGAGTTTTGAGAAAAAATCCCTTGAATTTTGTCAATTTTCGAAAAATTTAATAGAAGGATCTTTTGATTTCAAATTCCCGGGTCTAAAACTTCAACGAGTCTAAAGGCCGCGCGCCAGCGCAAGCGCGGGGAGAAAGAACTTCATCGGGTCCCAGACTTCACCGGGTCTAAAGGCCGCGCGCCAGCGCAAGCGTGTGGAAAAAGAACTTCACTGGGTCCCAGACTTCACCGGGTCTAAAGGCCGCGCTAGCGCAAGCGTGTGGAAAAAGAACTTTACTGGGTCCCAGACTTCACCGGGTCTAAAGGCCGCGCCAGCGCAAGCGTGTGAAAAAGAACTTCACTTTCCCAGCTTACGCGCGGCCTTTAAAGGTGACGCTAGCAGGCGATGAAGTTCTTTCTCCCCGCGCTTGAGCTTTGGCGCGCGGCCTTTAGACTCGTTGAAGTTTTAGACCCGGAATTTGAAATCAAAAGATCCTTCTATTAAATTTTTCGAAAATTGACAAAATTCAAGGGATTTTTTCTCAAAACTCAATTTATGAGTATTTTAGCATCAATTTATCAGAATGCAGCTTTTTTAATGCAAAACAAATAAAAAATAACAAATTTCATATTCACAATAGTTGTCAGCCCGAAATGGCAAATATTCAAAAAGTCAAATTTTCACGATAAAAATTTTGAAAATTTTTTGAGGGGCGCAAAAATTTTTTGACTGACTTTTTAAAATTATATCTCATTTTGTAGCTCAGAATCTAGTTTTCTGGTATTTTGAAAAGTTCAAAACTGTATTCAAAATATGGGCTAAAAAATATTTTAAAAATATTTGCAGAAAATTTGAATTCAAATGGCGCTAAACTCGACTTTTCAAAGTCACACCTCAATTTTAGACTTTGCGAAGAACAAAACCGGCAAAAGTAGCCTAAGGTCATAATGATCAGAATCGAGGTGGAGTCTGCTCAACTCCTCAATCAATTCATTTTGCGGCACTTTTGCGTCCAATTTTCTAATGTCTAATTTTAATGAAGAAAAATACGATTAATTGCATAGTGTTTAATAAAAAAAATTGGTGCTAAGCCAGGGCACGTATATGTCCTTTTTAAAAAGATTTGTCCTTTTTCGGGACCCCAAATCTTTTTTTATTTTTGAAATTTTAGTCAAAATCTTTTTTTTTCGCTTCGAAATGGCAATAAGCACTGGATAAAATGACCTTTTTCCTTCAAAAATGGTCAAAATGTCCTTTTTTGACCAAATGTCCTTTTTTTTGAAATTTTGAGATACGAGCCCTGTGCTGAGCCAATTTTATTTTGTAAAATAATCTTTGTTTTTACAGGTTTTAAGATGGAGGTATTTATTGGCATTCTACTAGAAAAATGAGCTGTTATAGTGCTGTTGGTAGTCCAGTTACTAGTTCACAAAGGTTATTCAAAGGCTTTTGCAGTAGCAGAAGCTAATAACAATGGTGGTGGTAGAGCAGAAGGAGCATAGACTACCACCTGACAATGTGATGGCCATAGTAAGGGCTAGTTCAGCCAAGTCAAGTCGCTTCAAGGTGATTTTTTTTTGAAAAGCGGCATTGAGCTTTTTGTTGTAAGATCATGGGAAATTCAAATATTTTCGCATGTTTTTGAAAACCAACTGACTAATTTCTGTTTTTTTTCGGTACAGTCAAAGCTCAATATAGTTAATTCCCTGTGGGAGCAGAAGGAGCCACAGGTGCGATTTTTCTTCCATTTATATTGATTACCTCTATAATACTGACGGGTCTGTTTGCGGGTTGCTTAGGGCTCTTTTTTATCTTCAAATAATTTTTTCTGATTCTCTTCAAATCTCTAGGAATGAACAACCAGCACCATCGCGTTCAGCAAGTCGATTTACACGACCGGAAACCACATTTACCACCAGTCGAGTCTCGATTAACCGACACCCCTCGGGACCGGCCTTAGGTGTCGGTTAATTGAGGGTGTCGGATAAGCGAGACTTTTAGACTAAAAAATCTCAAGGGTGTCGGTTCATCGAGTTTCTTATGGACATACGAGAGATAATAAGATTTATTCTAAACAAATAATATTCATTCAACAATGGAAAATAATTATGTTAGTTTTTTCTGCTTTTCTTTCAATTTGCGTTCTTCTTAAAAAACGGCGAAGCAAGAGAAAGATCAAAAAATTGAAAAGGAATTTTTAAAATTTGGCGGGAGTTTGAAAAAATTTCGAAAATATACAAGGTGTCTGTTTATCAGGACTAGTTTCATTGACAGGAACCCGCCGAGGGGTGTCGGTTAACTGATGGTGTCGGATAATCGAAGTGTCGGTTAAACGAGACTCGACTGTATTAAAAAAAACGGTTGCAGTATAGAATCCCCCACGCAGAGTGCTCGGATGGAGGAGATAACTTCATATTCGTGTTTCTCGACCCCGATATCATGAGAAAGCCGGCTGTTTTTTTAATTCTGAGAAAAACATTTTTTTTCGAACCACAGGGGTATCATGGGTTTTTTAGTCAAAATTTGAAAAATTTAAATTGGCGCCTTTGGAATTTTAAAAGGATTAAGGGCTGTATATTAGTGGCCCCCTTTTATTCCCTTCCCCTCCCAATACAGCCCTTAATCACTTTAAAATACAATAGGCGCCAATTTAAAATTTTCAAATTTTGACTAAAAAAACCATGATACCCCCCTGTGGTTCGAAAAAAAAATTTGCTTAGAATTAAAAAAACAGCGGGCTTCCTCATGAAATCGGGGTCGAGAAACACGAATATGAAGTTATCTCCTCCATCCAGTGTTTCCATGATATCACTATTTATGATAAAATAATGATATGATAGTGATATGATAGTGATATCAATATCACATCAGTAGCAAAATTTTTCAACCAATATCATATCATTATCACATCACTCGAAAAAAATTTCCGCCAATATCAGATCATTATCATATCATCCGAAATTTTTCAACCAATATCATATCATGATCATATCAACCGAAAATTCCAATCCGTTTCTCTGTTTGGATGTGAACCGTGTCTCATTGGTTGCTCATATTTTTTGTAGTCTAATACTCGACACTAATTTTTTCCACCGATATCACTATCATATCACCTGGAAAAATTTTCAATGCTATCACATCACTATCATATCACACGAAAACTTTTGAGACGACATCATATCACTATCATATCATCCGGAAAATTTCTCGGCCATATCATATCATTATCATATCACGCGAAAAAATTTTCCAACCATATCATATCACTATCATATCATGCGCAAAAAAACGACATCATGGAAACACTGCCTCCATCCGAGCACTCTGCGTGGAGGGGGGGGGGATTCTATACTCAAGCCAAAAAAACGACTACTCGACTTTCGTCCCTGTATTTTCGGCCGACTTCCTGCCAATTTGTTTAAATTGAGCCGGCGGTCCGCCGTTTCGTCCTATTCAAAAATATTTGACACCTGCCGAAAGGGTTAGCTGCAATCTATACGGATTATTCAAAATAAAAAAGTTTCTTCAAACAAAAATTTCTGAGTGGGTGTTCCATAGATGTGTGTCATGGCAGTGACACATATTCTAAACAGAAAAATAGAATGAAATTTTGTTTGTTTAATGGGAATTGTTGACTGGTCATTTGACGTCAAATGACCATTGACCACACAAATTTTGCTAAACGTTTTTTGTTGATAAAAAAATAAATAAACAAATACAAATTTTTGTCCACCATTTGCTAAATACTCCCTTTATTGATGGTAGTGTTGTGAACACGTCACTGCTTTTAGTCACTGTATTCAGCACCACAAAATTTGTATTCCAACTACACTGAGTCAAAATGAAAAAGCAATGATAAAAATTGAATTTTTCTCAACTTATTTTATGAGAAATAGTTGTCAAAAAGACGTTGATAATAAGCAAAGAAATTTAATTCATAAATGAATTTTTTTGGCGACAGGGAATTTGGTGCTTACTTTGTTTACTCGCCCCCTCATCTTGGTCACAAAATTCAAAATCTTTTTTGATTTATTGGGTTGAACCATAACTATTATGTTGCTTTTTGAAAATGGTTTTTATGTAACATTTCATGATCATTTTTTGATACATTATCCACTGTTTGATAGCTCTTTTCTTGGCCTTTCTAACGAGCTATTTTTGTTTATTAATGATAAAATAGAGGGTATAAGTGCTCAAAAGAAATGAGGTTCACCAATGGGCACTTTATTAGGGGGTATATTAATCGCTTTAACTGGTCAAAGTTTGATCCAGAATTTTGCACTTTGACAACACCTTAGTGCTATCCTGTAGCGCACTTCAAGAGCTACAAGACCTACCGGGTGTCCCAAAAGTTCTGACTCACTTTTTTCAATGCTTATCACTTTCACCTTTAAAGTTAGGATAAATCTTATCTTTTTATATGATTTTGTAGCCCTCAGCTTCTTCTTTCATTTGGTATATCACTCTTTCAAAAAGCTCAACAAAATATGGCTGAACTGCGGGCCGGAATCGAAGAAAACTTTCCAGATGCAATTACTGTGGATCCTGACTGGAGAAATCCAATTGGTGAGTGGCCACCCAACTCCCCAGATTTGACTGTCATGGACTACTTTGTGTGGCCATACCTTGAGTCAAAAGCCTGCTCCAAGCCACCCAAGACGATCGCTGCGTTGAGGACTTCGCTGGTCAGAGAATGGGATGTGATACCTCAAGAAATGATCCAGAAAGCAATCGATGATTTTCCAAAAAGACTGATGAAGTGTGTTGAGGCTGTTGGTGGTCATTTTGTTGAGTAAAATTTATGTTTGATACCTCGTTGGAAAGAGGGGACTTAGGGCTACATAATGGTATTGAATCTTTGCTGATATCTACGCTGTTTTTAAGAAAAACTTAAGTATTTAAAAGTGAGTCAAAACTTTTGGGACACCCGTTATTTTACAGAATTATTTTTGAAAATATGGGTGTTGAGATATGGTCTTTTGAAAAAAATGAAATTTAAAAAAAATGACCGAAACACAAGTTTTTCTAAATTTCACAGATTTTGGTCATTTTTCAAAAAATTCGTTTTTCTCAAAAGGCCCGGCCCTAGAGGCTTAAGCCTCTGGGGCGGGATAGGGCCCCTATCATAGGGGGACAGGGGGGAGGTAAATTCCTTCTTTACCTGCACCGTTTTTGACTTTTACACTGTTTTTAATCTACAATTTTTTCAAAAAAAAAAGTTTAAGAGGAAGGTCTGAAGTAGAGATGATGGCTTGACCTTATCGGGACGGGACACCGGGACGGGACAGGTGCCAAAAAATTTCCGGGCGGGATTCCGGGACGGGACGATTCTCTAAAATTAACGGGACGGGACGGAATTGTCCCGTCCCGTCATCATCTCTAGTCTGAAGCACGGTTAGAGTCGAAAATTCTAACGCATTTAGGTTTCAAATAAAAAACAACCCCTTGAATGGAAGACTTCAAGAACCTGATCTCTTGCACTTTCCTTACCCGAATTTCTTTTTACATATTATTGTTTTCACTCGCTTTTCAATGAGCTATCACAAGCAGAAAAAACTTGTTATTCTATAGACTAATTTTTTTATAGAATACCCTGTAGCACTTCAGGGCAACAAGATAGGTAAAAAATAATAACACATCGTAAAAAATCCAAACAAAGTCATGCAAAGAAAATATGAATACAAAGAAATGAACCCACAAAAAGATTTACTGAAATCTTTTTTCAGGCCAAAAATATTTTTAAAAATATCTTTTTGGAGAATACTTGCGCACAAAAGCTATTTTTTATGAAAAAAAAAATTATTTTGGCAAAAAGGGTGTATTTACATTCGTAAAACGGTTTTCACTTGTGTTTATTTACCAATGGTTATTTTGCACTTCAAATTGTTCTTCTTTTAGGTTTTTTGAAAAAGAAGAATCTAAAGAACATTTTTAGTGCTTCGCTGCCAGTTGGCTTGATTTCCAAGAGGAAATGAGGAAGAGCTTCCAAAAAAAGGAGACATTTTTTTGCTGTTCACCACACCTTCCCCCCCCCCATTCCCTCCTTCGGGAGCGAGCAATTTTAGGCAGGCAATTCTTAAAAGACTATTCCTGCTTGCATTGTTTGATTGGAACAATCAATAGGGAATCTATTTGTATAATCAATAATGAAGTCCTTCTTCTGGCTTTAATTTTTCTTTTTTGGTCCAATTTAGGCTCGATTTTTGACATACAACCAGGGGTTTGAATCGTCTTTTTTTAAAAGATTTGTCCTTTTTTGGAAACCCAAACCTTTTTTATTTTCAAAATTTTTAAATGTTTTTAAGTCAAACGCTTTTTTTAAATTTTTATTCTAAAGCCTCTACAGTCGACGCTGGATATAACGGACACGTAGGGACCGACTTTTTTTGCCCGTTATACAGAGCATCCCTTATATAGAGCGTCTATTTAGGCCAAATTATACTAATTCTAGCCAAATCAGCGAAATTTTCGGCCCGTTATATAGAGGTCCGTCGACCTCACAGTGAAAATCTTACTTGCAAAAATAAACATAAGAAGTTTTGCTAATAATTGTATATCTTTGATGGCTCGTTCAGAAATCCGGAGTTGGAGTATTTGTAATTTGTGAGCGCACTTTTTACCAAGACCTCAATTTTTTCAAGCTTCTTGATTTGGCGAGACATACCCCCGAAACACGATTTGAATTGGTTTTAACACCCAATTTTCAAAATATTTTTGTACATTTTTTATTACCAAAATGACCGCTACAATCTGGCGGTCATTTTGAGTATAAATCTTTGCAGAAAAGACAATAAAAACCTTATTCATTAAACCAATTTATGATTGTTTCGGCAAATGTGTTTCGCCGAAGTGTGAAAGGGGCTCAAAAAAGCACTTTTCTCAGTAAACACATTCCAACACCACCGGGTGTAGAATTCAAAAAAGTTGGTCCATTTAAAACTGAAGCGCCTACGCCATTTTTTGAGAAGGTGCAATAAGTTGTAACTTTAGTCTAGAAATTTCGGTAGCAATTGCTGTATTTGTGACTTGTTGAGCTTTAAAGTGTATAAAAGTGGGGGTGCTAACCACTACAATTAATGTTTTGCACAAATATTTGTTGAGCTGAGAAGATTATGGACTAGCTTTTCGTCCTTCTTCCCTGCTGTTTGGTCTGCTAAATTCACACCTTCGCGCTAGCCTAGCTGTTTTTATGAGCAGTATTGGGTTGGTCCATAAGTTCGTGGGTTGTTATACGTAACAGACCATATTTATGTATGGGTTGCAAAATTTTTGGTAAATCAGAATTGGCACTCAATTAATTGCTGGGTTTGGAATATTTGAAATTTTCGCGAAATAATCATTTATTAATTAACCGATGGGTTTCAAATCGTAAATTGTGTAGTCAAAATTTCGATTTTCAAACCCAGCAATTAATTGAGTGTCAATTCTCATTTATCAAAAATTTTGCAACCCGACTATTAATATGGTCTGTTACGTATAATGACCCACGAACTAATGGACCAACCCAGTACTACTCAGTCAAATTTTTTTTATAATTGACTTAAGATAATTTGCTTTTTGTAAAGTCAGATAAGCTAATAAGGGTTTTCTTGAGTTTTTAGCCTTTCAAAATTTCAGTTTTCTATTTTTCACATTTGTTTATAAATAAAGTTGCACTGATACATTTCAAAAAACAAAAATAAATCATAACTTTTCCATTTTTTTTATGAAACTGTTTATAGCCTGATTATTTTCTCATGTTTCTTTTATTACAACTAATACAAGTTATTGTTGCCAGTGACGTTATTCTTTTTGGTCTTTTTGACAGAAAGAAAGAACAAAAAATTTACACTGCAAAGGGCGGTCAGTCTTCCTTTAACAGATAACTTGTTGCAGCCCACAGTTCAAGTACAGCTGAGAATTTGCTTGTTGTTTTTTGACTACACTTTTGTAGTTTTTATTCAATAACTTTCGAAAAATTACCGCTGTAATTAGTTTAACTTTTGAGGGAAGCAAGGTTTAAGACGAGGGCTGCAAATTTCGAAAGAGTCTTTCCGCCATTTTGCTCTTTTTTTTTAAATTTGCGCATTTTTGAACTTTTATTTGTTTAGAGTTTTATTGGAGTTTTTTGCATGTTTTTTTAAAATTTTTATCTTGGCCCGGAATGACTCAAACCTGTGTGAACTGTTCTCCAAAAATTTGAAAGGTGCAAAAAAACTCACATTGAAATGTGCCCTTAAAAGTCTGAATAACCTCCTCAAATTTACTTTTTTCACCCTCAAATTTCATATTGCCATTTTTTAATTGTTGTTATAATTTTTTAATTTTTTTTGCATTATCATATAACCCTGATCTTAGCTTTATAATGTTATCTAACTTTGCTAAATGACTTGCAAAATGTTAACATCAAAAAGTTTTAAAAATAGATTGAAAGTTTTTTTGGATTGTTTGGATTGGATCAAGAGCTTTTGAGAGGTTTCACTATTAGGGGGGAAAGTTGACGTAAAAACCCCAACTTCCCGAGTCTCCAGAAAATTATTTTTTTAACGAAATGAAAAACTTTGGTACTTATTTAGATTAGGCCACACCTCGACATTTTGTGTACATAGTCAAAAACCATTTTGATTACACAGAATTTATTATTTGCAAGGATACAAGGAAGATATTTGTGACCACAGATGATAGAAACAGTCTGCGCCAGAAAATAATTTCATCCATAAATATTGTTCTCTATAAGAGGCAAAATGGCTTCCTGAAGTTCCATATTCCGCTTTGTTTCTTGACCTTAGCCCTTTATTGTGCTTTCGCCGAACAATTGCGGTCTCATTAATTTCGACAATTTTACCAGGACCTCCAATGACAATAGGATGCGCGGCAAAAAAGCTCTGACAAGCCTAGAAAAACGGATGATTTTACAGACCAGTTAAAAATTACGTACCTGTCGAAAGTAGTTTTTCCAATCTGCAATTGTGGAGCTTGATAATGTAGAACTTTTCTCGTCGTCTTGTATCTGGAACATTAGCTCTTCAACCAAAGTGATAAATTAGAATCGTGTAATCACAATCTTTGCATCCTTGCAAATAATAAATTCTGTGTAATCAAAATTTTTTTTGACTACGTACACAAAATGTCGAGGTGTGTCCTAATCTAAATAAGTACCAAAACTTTTTTTGCAAAATTACTCTATGCAAATTTTCCCAGCAAAAAAATGATCTAATGCACATTAGAAAAAAATTAAATTCTCATTTTTGGCCTTGGTCGCCCCTTTGGTTCGGAGTGTACACGGCGTCCCGAAAAACCCCCTACACTTTAGGACCGCCGCTAGACCACTTTTAGTTTTTTGTAAGCGATATTTTATTTTGTAGCCCTGTTAATTCTCTATCGAATGGCATATAAACATAATATAAATGACTGAAGTGTCATGAATAATTGACAAAGCCAAAAGTTGAGGCAGGATTTGAAATCCGGGAATTTTAAGTTTTCGTTTTCCAAGAAGCCATACAGAATTGGCACTAAATTAATTGCTGGGTTTGGAAAATTTGAAAAAACGCGAAATAATCATTTATTAATTAATCGATGGGTTTCAAATCGTAAATTGTGTAGTCAAAATTTCGATTTTCAAACCCAGCAATTAATTGAGTGCCAATTCTCATTCATCAAAAATTTTGCAACCCGACCATTAATAATATCTCAACACTCATATTTTTAAAAATTATTCTGTAAACTGGGTTTTGTGGCTCTCAATCTGCGCTAGAACATAGTGCTAAAATGTTATTACAGCGCTAACAATTTGATCAAACTTTTTGACCGTCAGCTACTCAAACAAAAAGTGTAAATTCACGGATTGCCTAAACTAATGGGTGGCATTTAATTTTGCTCGCTAATTTCTGAAAAATGCCCGCTAATTTTTTATTTGCATTTCTCTCTACATTTTTCTTTGAATTTTTAAAACTTTTAACATTATCGTGTAGCCCAAGATCTCAGCTTTCTAACGAACTATCAAACGTCATCGCATGATTTCAGAAATCTAGATATTCAGGGGTTGAGACGAAACAACACCTATTTTTCTCAAACCACTAAATCTTATAATTTCTGAAATCATTCAATAAAGTTTGATAGCTCGTTGGAAAGCTGAGATCTTGCGCTACACCATAATGTTAAAAATTTTTAAAAATTGAAATAAAAATGTAGAGAAAAATGCAACTATAAAATTAGCGGGCAGAATTAAATATTACCCTAAACTAATTGTCTAAACTCTTGGCTTTGTCCATTCATTCATGACAACTAAGTCACTGGTATGTTTATATACCATTCGATAGAGAATTAGCAGGGCTACAAAGTGACATGTAGTTTACAAAAAATAAAAAGTGGTCTAGCTCTTGAAGTGTAGAAGTTTTTTTCGGAACACCCTGTATTTTAGCTAAAAATTTCGAACCAAAGAGGGGACCAAGGCCAAAATCGAAAATTTAATTTTTTTTTCAAATGTGCATGAAATCATTATTAAAAATCAGTCTTTTGAGGGCATATTTCAGCTGCAGACATTCAAAAAATAACGAAAAATAGGTAAACGCATACCATTGTAAATTCCCATTTTCAGCATGGCTATGGATTTACACAACTAACAAAAAAATTCTAGGTGACCAAGTCGAATCACACCAACAACAGTTTTGAACGTCCAACCAGCAGTGCCCTCGACCTCTGCTCTTCATTCGCCCTAATGGCCGACGACCATCCAAATTTCTTGAATGCAGAAAAGAAAGCTGCATCCACCGAAATCAATTTATCCCTGTCAGTTGCCCCTTCCATTGCTTCTTCATCCTGTTCCATTGCTGAGGTTTTGGATCGCAAGATGCATTCTGCTAGCAATACTGTCAATGGAGACGCCTCTGTTCCAATTGATCACGCTGCTCAAAGTCAGACCAATGGTTCTGGACTTAAGAAGGTGTCAAACCGGAAGATCTCACTGCCAGTAGTGCCTAGTTTGAGAAAAGTCAGCTCTTCTGGACGCTTCACGGTAGGTTTCTAGCAGTAGCTTTTATTTTCAACAATATAATTCTTGGACGCTACTAGAATATACCCCTAATACAAACCCCCAATCAGCTTTTTTTAAAGTGTTTCTAAACACCCTATATCGACCTGAAATCACTTCAGGAGCTCAAAAAAAATTGTTTTTGAGTTCTGGTCAATAAAAAATTGGGTTTTGGGCACTTTGAAATTTTCGACCATTTGCCTGTTTTAAACTGTTTTAACAACTGGAGCTGGGCAAAAAGAGTCTCTTTATGCATTTTTGATCAAGAGTCTTGCTCAGGTTTATGTCTAATGTAAAAAATACTAACAAATACTTTTCATAACACAAAATAATGCAAAACAAGTTTAACCAGTGTTTTGAGTGGTTTAGAGTATTTTAGGGTGGTTCAGTGACTGGTTTAATGTGGTTTAAGGTGATTCAAGGTGGTTCGGGATGTTTGTAATGGTTTAACATGGTTTGAGATAAAAGATATTAAATGCTTTAAGATATTTGTATGTTCTATAGCGGTTTGAGGTGGTTTATCGCGATTTACGCGCAGTCGGAGGCTAGTATGTGACGAGCACGAGTGTTCACAAAGGTAGTCGGAGGTGGAGTGGAAGTTGGAGTCGCAGTATGTGCACGAAGCTTTCGATTTCACGTCAAAAAAGCCAACGTTCTGTTTTTTTCTTATATTTTGTAATTTTTTCTTTTTTTTTTAAACTTAGGCAAAGCTTTTAGTGCAGGGTAGACCAGAAAAATGACCAAATGACCTACAAAATCGCTAAACGTCTACCATTATTTTTGTTTACATTTCTAGATATTGGGTCCACCCCCTGGATCAGAAACCACAGATGGACCTGCTGTAAATGTGAAGCATATACATGCCAGAAGAAGAGACACATCCAGTGCTGGACCTGAATTGCTTCCACCTCTACCATCCTCTCCAAGATCTCAGCAGTCAGATACAACAAGCACTTCCACCCTGAATGGTGTTCCCACAGTTGACAAGTTGGATGAAGACGTCTCAATGACGGGCATCGACATTGGTATAGAAAATGGACTTTCTCCAGTGGCGTCAGCGATTTTAGCTGTTGGCAGAAGTGTGCATTTCAATGTTGGTGAAACCAAGGAAATTGATGAGGTGGGGTCTAGTCCACCAGTCTGTGATACCAGCTTTGACAACATGTTCACTGCTCACAAGAGTTGGAGGTAATTTTGTGCTGAGACAACAATTGGGCTAGACTTCCAAAACATGATTAAAACCCCTTTACAGCAGCTTTTATGTCGTAAGCAGATAAAAAAAGACAAAACGGGAAAATACCAAGTTATTCGTGAAAAAGTGCCAAGTTTTTTTGTTTTGTTTTAGTCAAAAAAACGAAAATCTACCAAGTTTTTGTAAAAATTCTCTAAATCTTAGACTGAGTCGGCATATTTCGGCGACAGAATAGATAGGACATCCGTTTGTTGCTGTCGCAGCTTGAAAAATACGCTTTATCTAAGGCGTAATGAATATAACAGATTATATGCAGAAGTGAGCACATTTTACTAAAACTGGGCACATTTTCGAAAAACTTGGCCCTTTTTTACAAAAACTTTCCATTTTTACGTATCGTCCATAAAAAACACGTTTTTAAGTGTGGTAAGACACTTTTTGGAAAAAAAATCGAGCCACGATGCGGTTTCGTGGTTTTCGATTAAAAAATTATGGCTCAAATTGAATTGCGCCCTCAAAAGTCTGAATTTCACCAGTAAATTACTGAATTTCAGAGCAAATTTTATATTCGCATTTTTCTTGTAGTTTTTGGTTTATTTTTTGCACAAGCATATACAGTCGAGTCCCTCAATAACATAACACCAAGGGACCGGAGAAATCGTTATGTTAATGAGGGATTATGTTAATGGGGGGGGTATGTTAATGAGGGACTTGACTACTCTTTCCACACCGGAGAATATGTTAATGAGAGACTTTTACCATAATAACATGCTTTATTGCCAAAAATTGAACAAAAGGATCTTGGTTTCAAGGATGTTGGTTAACAAAAATACGAACAAGGATGTTGGACTACAATAATAAGATCAAGGATGTTGGATAGCTGAATGTTAACAGTTAACATCAAAATAATTTGTGATTTTTTTGTTTCAACCTTTGCAAGAGTTCTTCGGCCAACACGTTATCTGCTGCGTCACCCAATTGAAGGATCTTGGGATTGGAGGAATAGCGAAGAAGGACTTGAACAGCTTCTTTGGCCTCGCGACTTGTGACAGTTGGTAGTTTCGAGATTTCGAGAACTTCTTCCTTCACTGGCTGAATACGAGAACGTTTTCCACTGCTTCCTTCCCCGATCGCTTTGAGAATCGTTTCTTTATTCTTCAGAATCGTTTGAACAGTCGGCACCGGCATCCTGAATTGCTCACCGAGATCCTTCAGACTCTTTTTCTTGTCCGCTTCTGATGCATCGATGACTTCCTTCTTCTCCTGCAACGTGATGATGCGACGCTTCTTGCTTGGAGTTTCCATAACTGAAAAGAAAAAAAATTAAGTGCAAGCGTGAAAAATACGACCGACTGGTTCAAAAATAAACATAAGAATGATTCGAAAAATTTAACAAAAGCAAAAGAATTCGTGTCGAGACAATTCATAAATTGAAATTATGTTAATGAGAGATCCATTTATAAGGCCAGGACCCGCAAAATACTTATGTTAATGAGGGATTTATGTTAATGAGGGATTATGTTAATGGGAGGGTTTGTTACAAAGGATTTCTTTGCAAACCAACCAAATCGCCACAAGCATTATGTTAATGAGGGATTTATGTTAATCGGGGGTATGTTAATGAGGGACTCGACTGTAGCCATAAATCTTGGCTTTCTAATAAGCTGTCAAATTCTGCTGAATAATTTGAGGAATGTAGAGATTTAGAGATTTTTAAAAAAATGAAGATTTTTTATAACCTGTAAATCTACGATTTCCCAAAACCATTCACTGGAGTTTGATAGCTCATTAGAAAGCCAAGATCCAGTGCTACGTGCTACTACAAAAAAGTTTGAGAAAGTACGACAAAATGGTGATATAAAATTTGCTGGTGGCATTCAGTGATTTGCTGATGAAATTCAGACTTTTGAAGGCGCATTTAGGCTAAGTTCACAATGTAGAGGCAAAGTGAGCGCCTTTTAATTTTTAGATATCTATTTTTTTCTTCAATTTTTCAAAGTTTTAGTACCAAATTGTAGCCCTGAATGTCAGCTACATTGTGGTACCAAAACTTATAAAAAAACGAAAAATTTGTAGATCCAAACTTTAAAAGGCGCTCACTCTGACACGTTTTTCAGCGCGGAGTGAGCGCCTTAAAAAGTTTAGATCTACTAATTTTTCGTTTTTCTAGAAGTTTTGGTGCCACAATGTAGCTGACATTCAGGGCTACAATTTGGTACTAAAACTTTGAACCATTGAAAAATATATATATCTAAAAATTAAAAGGCGCTCACTTTGCCTCTACATTGTGAACTTAGCCTTATGTTACAGCAGAAAATTATAATTTTTTAGCATGGCTTTTACCCGTTTTTTTGCTATTTCTAGTGAAACAATATGCGGCCACAATTTTTAGATTGTTCCCACTTCCAACTTTTTTTTTAAATCCAGGTACGTTGAGACTCTAGAACATCCGCCAATCATGGATTTCTACCGCAACACCATGGACGTTGAGGGAGGCGGGGTGGCTTCAAGACCTTCGATGCTGGAACTGTTGCATGGCGAGACTGGCAAATCGGAGTTTGAGGAGTTTAAAGTGCTTTTTCTAAACACTATTGAAAATAAAAAAAATGTACTTTGTAGGAAGAGAACGTAACTCTGGTTGAAAGTCAGATGGTGGCCGACGAGCAAGAAATGATAGCTGCCTCCAAACTAAACAATGTCAAGTCCAAGTCAAGCAAAATTACAAGACCGGAGATTTCCCATCTGCATTCTGCGGCTCCATCCACTCCTAGGAAAAAATTTGGCTGGGTTGAAGGTGTATTTTTCCGGTGTTTGCTGAATATATTCGGTGTGATGTTGTATTTGCGAGTGTCTTGGGTGGCTGGACAAGCAGGAATAGGTGGATTACATTTTTATTTTCTTGCATCGTATATTAAGTCTAACTAATGTAATTTAGGACTGGGCTGTATGGTTGTCCTATTAGCATCAGCAGTGACCACAATTACAGCTTTGTCAACTTGTGCCATTTGCACGAACGGAGTGGTCAAAGGTGGTGGAGCTTACTTTCTTGTGAGTTTATTTTGTCAGAGGTTTTGCATGCTTAGTTTCGATTATCCCTGCATAGTGAGGTTTTTGTTTGGTGTCATCTACAGGGTATATGAAAAAATTCCCTGGTTTTGAAATAGCCATATTTTTTCTCCAGATCACTTGTTAAAATTCTGTTTGACTTTTACTTCTCGACGACAGCCTTGGCTTCTTTATCCATTCTCTTTCTTGGAAGCAACACGAAAGGTTTCATCTTCTTGCCATCCAAACGAGCCTTGAAGCCCTCTTCGTCTTTCTCCGAGTTGAACATCTGGACCGCCTTCTGCAGTAGGATAGTGTGCGAAATGCGTAGTTTCTTCGATCGGCGTTCCCGAACCCAAGCTGCGAGTTGAACAGCGAGATCTTTGAACATGAGCGGCCGGCCTCCTCCCTGCAACCTCTTCTTGAACTTTCCGCAGGCGACGAATCCCTGAAAAATCTCGATGAGCATAAAAGAAAATAAAAATAGAAGCTTACTTGATTTTATGCAGCTTCTCTTCTTGCTTTACCCAATCCTGAACCGTAGAACGCTTGATTCCAAACTTCTTGCTTGGTGTTCTTGGAGCCTCCCACCGACTGAGCATGCTTGACCACCTTGAGTTTGAATTCAGTACTGTAAGATTTCCGAGAACTGTCTTTGCCGACATCTTGTTCTTCCTCAGAGTCACTCGAGTAGTTAGCGATAAGATCCATACCGCTGTAAAATACAGAATTAGCAACTCACAAAATGTTCTCACAAATACTGAAGAAGAAAAAAGAAAGAACGAAAACTGAGAAAAAGTACAAACGATTTTTTTTCATTTCAGGACGAAACATATTTTAAGCAAAACTGTGTTGTTTTTCCGGCCAGAATTTTCGAGTTATGACTGAATGGTGCCGCTCTATTAAAGCATGCCGCTCTATTTTTCAAACCCTCTCTGGGGGTGCCGCTCTATGGACATCCCCGTTTAATTTTCAACCCTGAAAAATCGTGAAATTTTGGCCTTACGCTGAAATCCTACTAAAAAAACGAGGAGGTGCCCGTTTATTAGAGAGTGTCCGTTTGATAGAGTATGAAAGGTATATCTTCTAATTGCCGTTTCTAGTCGTTTCGGATGTGCATAATAGCATAATTTTAAAACCATTCGCGAGTTAAAACCTTCGCTTGTTGATCTTTTACCGAATTTTACAACTGAAATTTTGAAACTATGTACTTTGACAAATTCTAATGTCTAATTTTACAGATTAGCAGATCTCTTGGTCCAGAATTTGGTGGTTCTATTGGACTAATATTCTCCGTAGCCAATGCTGTTGGTGCAGCCATGTATGTGGTCGGATTTGCGGAGACTGTCAGAGACCTTCTCAAAGAATACTCCATAGTAATCATTGATGGTGGTCTTAACGATGTTCGCTTAATCGGACTTGGTATCTGCTTACTGTTTCAACTTTAATCTGTTATACGACAAATTTTTCAGTGACATGCATGTTCCTGATGGCCATCGTATTTATCGGCACCAGCTTTGAAAGCAAAATGCAGATGGGCCTGTTGGTCATCCTATCACTGTCCATTCTGGACTATTTTGTTGGCTCTGTGATGCCCGTCAGTGATGAGAAGAAGTTGCGAGGAATCACTGGATATAGCTGTAGATTTTTTTGTGAAAATTAAAATTTTCTGCCAGTTATTTTATGAAACTTTTTTAGTTGCCACAATGAAGGAAAATTTTCTGCCTTCGTTCAGGTAAATTTTCCCAACAATCGTTCCTTAAAATTTTAAGTTGACTGTGAATTTGGAAAAATTTCAGAGATGGTCACAACTTTTTTTCGGTCTTCTCCATTTATTTTCCTGCGGCCACGGGTATCATGGCTGGCGCCAACATCAGTGGAGATTTGACAGATCCACAGGTCTGCTTTTTGTTCCTAATAATAATTGATTGGTAAAAAAATATTTAGAGAGCTATTCCGTTAGGCACCTTGATAGCTATTCTTGTGACAACACTGGTATGCTTTTTTGGAACACTTAATGCTGCTTTAGCCATTCCGTCGGGCACTTTGGTAGCATCCGTAAAGCCTCAAATTATCGCTCCCACCTAATATCAAACAGTCATTTGAAAAAAAGCTGAGGGTTGAGTAATTATTGCCCCCCCCCCTTCTAATAATTGTCTGCCCCTTCTAATAATTCCCCCCTCCCCTAAAAAGGGGTTGAAAAATTATTGCCCGCAGACAATTATTAGAGATTTTACGGTATTAGACACATAGCAGGGTAAAATTGATGCTTGAGCATCCATTGACTGTATGATGTCGTACTAATTTTCTACCCTTCAGGTCTACCTGGTGACCGTGTTTGCAACTGGCTCTACTTGCGTAAGAGATGCAGACGGCCTGAATTTTCCCCAACTTCTTACAGATGCTATCTACCAGCTGAACTCGACTGCATCTTCAACTTCTACATTTTTCACTGATGAAGTTTCTACAGCTAAGCCAGCTTTGTTGTCATCTTGGAGTTTCAAGTCCTATCAGGATCCCGAATGTCTGGCCAACAACACCTGTCCCTTTGGTTTAATGAACTACTTCCAGGTTGGAAACTAGCAATTTTTATAAAATTAACTGTATGATTGGTTACATTATTCCTTCAGGTAATGGAGATAGAAAGTTTCTGGGGACCTTTGATTACAGCTGGAATATTTGCGGCCACCCTCAGCTCTGCTTTGGCCAGTCTTGTCAGCGCTCCTAAAATATTCCAGGTTGGATAGGCCAGATGCATTTTTAGACTATATTTTCAGAATTTTTAGGCTGTTTGCAAGGATCGCCTCTTCCCCTATGTCAATTACTTTGCCAAAGGTTTCGGAAAAGATGAAGAGCCTCGTCGTGCCTATGTGCTTGGCTTTGTGATCTCTATGGTTATGATTCTCATTGGTTTGTAGTTATTTCAATCGCTTTTTCCAGCAAGATGTGTTTGGGCTGTAACTGAAGTGTGCCCTCAAACTTCTGAGAACCACCCTCAAATTTTAGGTTGCCGTTTTTATTGAATTTTTGTAATAATTTTTTTTGCATTAGCATGTAGCTTCGGACCTTGGCTTTTTAATAAGCCATCAAATTTCACTGCATAAATACAGTGGTTACGGATTTAAAAAATTGAGCTTTTCAAAAAAAAACCTTTTTAACCTTTATATTCGTCAAAGTATTCAGCAGAGTGCGATAGAAAGCCAAGATCCAGGGATACATGTTAGTGCAATTACAAAAAATAATAATGAAAAATGGCAACTTAAAATTTGAGGACGGAACTCAGTAATTAGAGGGCGAAATTGAATTCCACCTATTTGTTTGTAGGTGATTTAAACGCAATAGCCCCAATTATCTCCAACTTTTTCTTGTCTTCCTATGCCTTAATTAACTATGCCTGTTTTGACAATTCTTTTGCTCATTCACCAGGTAAAATTACTCTTAAAGCTAAAAATGAATTGGAGCGACAGTAAGGTTCTTCTAGGTTTCCGGCCCGGTTTTCGTTTCTACAACATGTGGGTGTCGCTGGTGGGCACCATGCTTTGTGTCACAGTCATGTTTATTGTTTCCTGGTTCACTGCTCTGCTCACCTTTTTCTTCTTTGCGCTTTTGTTTATGTACATCTACCGAAGGAAGCCAGATGTAAATTGGGGATGTTCCACACAAGCTCACAGCTATCGGAATGCTATTCAAGGGGTTACTAGACTGGAACACACTGATGAACATGTCAAGAATTACAGTGAGTATCTAATTACCCCTATTTGGAGTATGATAAAGTGTTTCAGGACCTCAAGTGCTGGTGCTCACTGGGAACCCTGCCACGAGACCATCACTAGTTGATTTTGTGCACAACATCACTAAGGGTGGCAGCCTGATGATCTGTGGTTGTGTCATCCCCGTAAGTTTCGCATTTTTAGATTGTTTTCAAAATCGGCACGAGAAAGTACTGCGAGATAAGTCTACGGGGAATTTATATTTTTGACGTCCCTACTATGTAAAATCCAGATTCCAAGGTGAGATTCGTGTTCAGCATGGTCGGTTTCATACTAGAATGACCTTTGAATTAAAAACTCGCAGTCCGTAATATTTAAAGTATTGAAATTTTTACAAATGTTTATTATAATTTGATATTTAACAGTAAGCTTAAATTTGAAAACAGGTCTACAGTCGAATCTGGATAAGCCGACATCCCTTGGGACCGGCCGAAGGTGTCGGCTTATCGGGGTATCGGTTTATTGGGGTGTCGGCTTTATCGAGAGTAAATATTCATATGAATCTTAAGGCTGTCGGTTTATCGAGTTTCTTAACACTCAAACTACTAAGTGTGTATTTTCGACCCATCTAAATTTTTTTAATAATGCAAGTTTCAGACATTTTATTTTTGGCTGTAAGGCAAGTAATACCTCATTGGAACGCTTATTTAAATAAATAAATTCTTTATTCGGCAGTATGTTTATTTATACTAATAAAAATTTGAATACACACACAGAAAGAGCACGGAAAATTGATGTATCAATATGAATATCGAAAACAGTGACGACACAGAAAATGACGCAAAAAAACCAAAAAAAAGTTACTAAACAAAAAGATAAAAAATGGCTAAAAATATTGGAAATGGAAGGTGTCGGCTTGTTGAGGGTCATTTTATTGGACATGTCCGGGCTCAGGATGTCGCTTTATCAAGGGTTTCGGCGGCAACCGGACATTTGTCACTTTTTCATTAACTGTTTATCGAAAAGGTGACAAATATCGCGCGACATTTGTCACGAATAGTGTCCGGTTGCCGTGTCGGCTTATCGAGGGTGAACTTTTACTAATTTCTCTACCGGCCAACCAAATTTAAAAAAAAACGTTGGTTTATTTGGGGTGTCGATTTATCGGGGTGTATGTCGGCTTATCTAGATTCGACTGTATATGCAAATTAATATGTTGAACACGAATCCGGTATCAGAACAAGTTCTGGTTTTCGCCTAGCAGGGATGTCAAAATGAAAATCCGCGGAAAGCTCTCCCGGAATTATCGGCATGCCTCAAAATGGACAGCACATAGATTTCTTGAATAATTTTTACAAATTTGAGCGATTGACACGAAATTCACACTAAAAATTACTCTGTATTGTATACCTAGTACAGGGTGTCTCAAGAAAATCCGCCACTTTCAAAAAGGTATAACTTTTTTAATGGACCATTTTTTTGAAAATCTGTTTTTATTCAGATCGACTTAAAATTGCCTGACAATGTTTCGGTATATGATGTCAAAAAACCATTTTTGCTTGGTCCCCCTGTGGTTTTGGTCGTGGTCTGGGGATGGCCTATGGATACGCAACGCCCAAAACACAGGAAGGGCAAGTTGTCAGGCGATTCTGAGTCAATCTGTAAAAACAGATTTTTCACAAAAACGGTCTATAAAAAGTTTCGAATATTGAAAGTGGCACTCTGTAGTTATTGATTTATAAATCCAGAACCAGATTTATTTTGCAGTATACGCCAAGTGACTCTGTATTTGGTATGATCCGCCGATTAAATGAACAGCTCAGAAACTGGCTGAAAAAGCGTCACATCAAGTCTTTCTTTGCATGTGTGGCCAATCCCAATCGTAGACTCGGGGCTCAGGTTCGATCTACTCATTTCTCACTTATTCTGAAACTTGTTTTTCAGTCGCTATTGCAAGCTAGTGGTCTTGGTAAACTTCGTCCCAACATTCTAGTCATTGGATTCAAGCAGAACTGGGCCAAACCGATTGCCAATTTATTGAATGACGAAGAACAGGACAGCAGCCATACAGTTGCTGACCAGTCCAGTGAAGTATTCACGAGCGCTTTGGCTGACATCAACAATTATTTCGGCATAATCCAGTTGGTTACTTTATTACAACTTGTTGGTATAGGAAATTTAATTAATTGCTGCCAAATTTTCAGGGATGCCTTTGATAGCAACATGGGCGTGGCAGTGTTCCGCAGTGGTTCGGGTCTGGACTACAGTGATACCATGCGGCTTCACAATCTGTTTAACAAAGCTATGCCGCATGTCTCTTCAGCCAGCAATGTAGATGCTGCCCCTACTACCACTGATACGTAAGTGACTGTATTCAGGGCCGTTATTGACTTTAATCAATTTTGTGTCAGAATCAAATCAGAGAACAACCAGCAATCCAATGGCCATGCTAATTCCATTAAGCCCTATCAGGTCCATCTGACTGTGGAAGGTATATCTATTCAAAACTACAGTTGAACCTTCGGTATAGTGGTACTTCCGTTAAGCCTGTTTCACAATGCATCCTCAACCTTGACGATGTGATTTTTGAATTTTTCATCGAAATAGCTATGAGATTTTTTTGCAAGTTTTGTGTCATATTGTAGCTGAGATCCAGGGCTATCGTTTGACACCAAACTTGCAGAGGGCGAAATTAAAAATTATGAATAAAAGTGCGTTTATACTCAACATGATCCTCATTGAGGATTGAGGATCATGTTGAGGATTATATTGAAGATTACCAACTTTTATCCATAATTTTTATTTTTTTCCTCTGCAAGTTTGGTGTCAAAAGATAGCCCTGGATCTCAGCTACAAAATGACATCTAAGTTGCTGATAAAAATCTGATAAAAACACTCAGCCAAGGTGGAGGATTGAATTTGCGTTGTGGGAGCCTTTAATGTTGAAAATTTGGTAATTTCCAGAAACAATCGACGAAATCGAAATCCTTGAGATTTTTCGAATTGGACTGACCGAACACATCTGGAAAAGGCTTCGAAAATTGAAGTGATAAAAGTGTACGACCCAGCTGGGGGTCGAACTTGAGGGAGTGCCACTATATCGCAGGTTCAGCTGTATAAATTTATCAAAAACAATTACCCCAAAATTTCAGCGACTCCTGATGATACCTTTGAGGAGTCCCCACTTGACATTCTCAACGACTACTTGGACGAAGAGACTGAAGAGGTAAGTCTGATCTTTTCATAAAAACAGATAGTAATAATATCTCATCCTATTCAGGAAGATAGCACTGTGATAGATGAAGCTCAATTGATTCTTTCTGGTTCTGAACCCAACGAGTCCATCAACCAGTCCACAGTCAACAGTCATCTGCAGAAGACCCCTATAAGAACAACCACTAATGACTATTTTTACCTGGATCCAGTTGCTGGAGTTGCAGAAGAGCAAAAACCTCTGCTACTAATACCAGAAAAACCTGAGGGATCTGACTATGAGAGTGGTAGTAGTGTGCCCAATGGATCTGACAAGCAGCAACAACCATTTGATAGACCACAAGACACACATGCACCTCCACATGGATTTGAAAGGAGTATGTTGAGGAGAAGGAGGTTAGTTTATCAACTGCTTTTGGGATGGTGAAGGCTGGATTAGTAAATGAATAAGTTTGTGAGAAGTTTAGTAAAGAGAAGGTCTCGCTGTTTAGCTTGATGAGGTAGGTGGTAGTGTTGTGTGTGTGTTACCTCTGGTTGTGCAGTGTGATACCGGGTGTTGCAAAAGTTTGTGACGTGTTTTCAAAGCCTTATTTTTATTATTTTTGGGATCTTATTTCTTTTCTTCTAATCCCACTTTGTAGCCTTGCATCTCCTCTTGGCATATTAAGCTTAGCTTGATTATTCCAGATAAGTCACCATTTGGCTTCAAACACTTGTAAGGTCATTTGGATAAGCTGACAAGCTTTTCATCACTTTACTTGATCAAATGTTTTATTGAATTTCAAGCGCCACGTCAGTATGTTATCACCATGTTGTAGTGCAGCTCAAGAGCTACTAAACCCATTCTAAAGAATGATTTTTTAAAATATGAGTGTTGAAATACGGTCTTTTGGAAAAAAATCAATTTCTTGAAAAAATGACCAAAATCTAAGTTTTTCAAGTTTTTCGGATTTTGGTCATTTTTTCAATTGATTTTTTCTAAAAGGTTTTGTAGCTTTTGAGCTGCGCTACAACATGGTGATAAGATACTGACGTGACGTTTTAAATCCAATAAAACATTTGATCTCGTAAAGTGATGAAAAAGCTTGTCAGCTTATCCAAATGACCTTACAAGTGTTTGGAGCCAAATGGTGATTTATCTGGAATAATCAAGCTAAGCTTAATATGCCAAGAGGAGATGCCAGGCTACAAAATGGTATTAGAAGAAAAAAATAAGATCCCAAAAATAATAAAAATAAAGCTTTGAAAACACGTCACGAACTTTTGCGACACCCGGTAATAGTAACAATATTGTTGTGGTTGTAATGATGTGATGGTCGCGTTTTTTTAAATTTTATTTTTCGTTTCGTTTTATTTACCGAAAATGCTTTCGACACACATTTTTAATTCTAGTGAGTTTTTTTATGTGTTCTCGCGAGCGACCCAAGTGTATTTTTTTTAACTTACAACTTTTACCGTATTACCTCTAACAACTCCCCCTGCTCTAATAACTTCCCCCCCCTAACTTTGAGGACCTACATCTCAGCCCAGAGTCAATTTTTTGCAAAGCTGTTTTACGCGTTTTCTTAACTCCCGCGAGCTCTACCGATTGCACTTTTCAGATTTTAGTTGAGCAACCAAAAATCTCGAGATCGAATTGCAAATTTTCCGATTTTCGGGCATCCAAAAAATAACTCCCCCGGGGAGCTATTAGAGGACAGTCGGTAGATATTCAAATAGAGGACAGTCCCAGATCAAAAAATGGCCTTTAAATATGGCGGTTTTTGACGCTTAACTATGGACACAGCACTGAATGATGAAAAGTCTACGCATTCGAGAAAACTTTTAAACTATTCAAAGCTACCAAAAATGCAACATAAAAAAGTCTCTTCCATCAGTGTTTTCATAATTGACATGACATCTGACACTAACACTGACTAAATGACAACACACTGACAATGGCATTGACATGACATTTAAGATGACACTGACCTTTAGTGTCAGATTAGTGTCAGTTCAGTTTAGACGTCAGTGTCAGACGTCAATTTCATTGTCAATTTAGATGTCAGCCTGACGTCAGTGTCAATTATGAAAACACTGCTTCCAACATTAAAATTTTCGATCAATAAACGACGCTCGCTATTACATAAACCCAAAAAATTCGTTCCCGCCTAGGGTCCGAGACTTTTTTTAACCTGACTTTCAAAGTCTTTCGTCAGTCGTTTCTGAGAACAACGTTAATTTTGACATTTAGACTCGCATAACCCGATATGACATGACCTGAATCCTAAAAAGGCTTATTTTAGAGCTAGCGCTGTGGGTCTAAATGTCAAAATTAAAGTTTTTTTTGTATCAGTAACGACCGCCAAAATCAAAATCCGTGCGATATTTCGGACTAGACGGACAAATCAGAATTGACAAAAGACATTAAAAATTAGGTTAAACAAGTATCGGACCTTAAACGGGGACGAACCTGAGGTGGTGGCTTTTATCGAGGTTCGACTGTAAGTGTGACCTTTCTGGTTTTAGCAATGTTTTGTGTGTGCCAAAAACAACTTTTGTTTCGCCCAATTTTCACATAAATTTTTAGTACTCGCCGACTGACCACAGCTCAGCGAGAACTTTTGCTATCCATCAACCGTTTCCAGCGCAAAATCAAGCGAGGCACCATAGATGTGTGGTGGTTATATGACGATGGAGGGCTCACCCTCCTCATTCCCTACTTGCTCACCCTGCCTAAGTCCTACTTGGAGGTTTGGCATTTATTTTTGGGGATAAACAAAACATTTGTTTTTCATTAAATATGTATTTTAGAACGCCAAAATGAGGATATTTACAATAGCCACATCCACTTCAGGAATGGAGCAAGAACAGAGAAACATGGCCACACTGCTCAGCAAATTTCGCATTGAATATTCAGATTTGCATGTCATTGCCGACATCTCTAGGAAACCCAAGAAAGACACGTAGGTTCACTTTCAGTGGCTTGGTACCAGCGCCAGAAAATTTTAAATTTACTGCAGAAAATTACAAATTTTAAAGAAAAGAGGAAATTTTCATGCAATGAAATTTTGTTTCGGTAACTCAGGGGTTCGATCGCGAATTTCTAAAATAAAGGCATCTAGTGTCAAAAATAGAGGCAATTTAAAGGAATTTTCACCAAAATAAAGGCAACTTAAAGGCATGTTGTCCCTATGCTTCAAACCCGACAAAAATCAACTTTATTGACGAACAACATATTTTCCTCCCCCCATTCCTGCTCTTTCTGCCCAACAAAGTAGTCATAACTTTCATAACATTCGTTTGCCTTTATTTTCAAAAAAAAAAAATTAAAGGCAAAATTTTCAAATTAAGGGCAATGCCTTTAATTAAGGGGTATAATCGGACCCCTGCGGTGACTGTGATCTCTGGCCTTTTTTATTCGCGCTTTTTCCATTTTAGCTGTTTGTTGCATTTCTTCAAAAAAAATTTTTGCTTAGGGGAGCTTTAGGGCGCAGGGTAGGCCCAGAGATGCCCCAAGCGACAGCTCCGTTCTATACCGTCCAGTTTTTACATCACCGTCCTGAGGTTTTTCGCACCCCTAAATTCATTTTATACATAAATTCTTTTAGATACATTTTTACAAAAATGTAATAAAAAAGCTTTTTTTTTTGAAAGTTCAAAAAAATTCAGAAAACTGCCTTGGCCCTCCTTTTGATTTTTTGTCCACAAATAGTAACCACTATTTTTGTAAGAAAGTGGTGAGTAAAAACTTTTTTACGTTTTTCCGAAAAACGCTGTATTTGTTGTCAGCTGAGAATAAGATGTCGAAAGCGGGATAATTTTCCTGTTCCCGTGCCATGTCTAGGTAGGCCAAAGCGCACGTTAGGACGAGCTCAAACGTTTGTGCCGAACTGCAAAAAAAATAAAAGAGGCCGAAAGGCTAAGAGCCTGATTTATTTCTATTTTTCACTAAAAAATCTAACTATAGGGTGTGTCAGGAAATTTCCTGGTTTTGAAATGGCTGTAACTTTTTTTCTAGAGCGTTTTTCGAAATTCTGTCTTCGCCAATCCATTTTTCTCGTCGACAATATTTGTTTTTGATGTCTAACTCGAAAAATTTTTTTTTACATTTTCACTTTTTTGCCTTGGTCCCCCCTGTGGTCCGAAAATGACCAATTTTAGCAAATTTCAGAAAACGTTGTCAAGACCCAAAACTCAAATTTATTCGAAGAACATGTGTTGATGTTACATGTTCTTCGAATAAATTTGAGTTTTGGGTCATTTGACAACGTTTTCTGAAATTTACTAAAATTGGGGAACTTATGCACATTATAGGACCCCAAAATTTTGTGATTTTTTCAAAAGGTCAAAAGTGTCCAAATTTTTTCATTTTTCTGAAATGTGTTAAAACGGGGCACACCTTCACAATCTCAGCTTTAAAATGAGTATAAGTTTGTAAATTAGTCTATGGGTGGAAAAAAAAAAGTTCGCTGTGACAACTTTGTCTGACATGAGAAAAATTGACTGTGAGAAATTAGGTGTTTTTTTTTGAAAAAAGGGCTGTTATAGCTCCAGAACCAACTTTTTGTCAAGAACATTTTTTTTGTTTTGAAGCTTATTAAAGTTATGATTGATGCTAAATTAGTCAGAAATTGAAATTTGAGATATGCTGTCGTGAAATGGGCGCCAAAATCAAAAATTTTAATTTTTTTGCTGTGTTGTCGGGTTAAAAGGGTTTTTTAGGCAAATTTTTCAGGAACAAAATTTTTATTGTATTTTTTTCTTAAAGCGCAGTAAATTTGCTACAAAACGCGCATAAGTGATTTACAAGGTCATACGAGAAACGTTTAGTATGACCACAAAAAAGTTTAAAATTTTTTGTTTTTCAAGGTACCTGAAATTTGGGGGCCTATAATGTGCATAAGTTCCAAATTGGTCATTTTCGGACCACAAGGGGGACCAAGGAAAAAAAGTGAAAATGTAAAAAAAAAATTCGAGTTCGACATCAAAAACAAATATTGTCGACGAGAAAAATGGATTGGCGAAGACAGAATTTCGAAAAACGCTCTAGAAAAAAAAACTTACAGCCATTTCAAAACCAGGAAATTTCTTGACACACCCTGTATATTAAAGACAAGCCGAATTCGACAAACTGATAGCCCCATTTCTTGTGCTGGACGACAAAAGTTCCCCTTCAAACACAAAGTCTGCCTCTAGAGAAGGGCTAATCAGCCAGTCGGAGCTGAGTGCCCAACGAGAAAAGACCATGCGCCAGTTGAGGATGGCTGAATTGCTTCAGCAACATTCCACAGATGCCGACTTGGTGGTTCTGTAAGCAGCTATTTTTCCTGCATTACCAACTAATTATCTGTATTGTCTTCTATTTGCAGTTCACTACCTGTGCCCCGTCGAGGTTTGGTGAGCAGTGCTTTGTACATGGCCTGGATCGACCTGATGACCAGGAATTTACCACCCACCCTGCTGGTTAGAGGCAATCAACAGTCGGTGCTCACCTTCTACTCATAGTCATTTGCTGCATATATTGGTTGATGAATTTTGGGTTTTTTGTGAGTCCTGATCAATGAAAAACAGATGAAATTGAAATGTGTCGGCTGAGGTCTGAAGTTACCCGGTTATTTATTTAATTTCTCGGCTTTTTTAAATTTTGCCTTTAAAAACTGAAAATTTCTAGCTTTTTTAGAAAGTATATAAACTTTAAAAAAAGCCTTAAGCTTGCAGAAGATTTTTGTTTTGCACTTTTTTTTACAAAAAGAAAGTTCAAGAAAAAAGGGCGAAACTAAAATTTGCTGCAAAATTAAAACTTTGTGCTGTAAAGGCTCGGCTCCAATGGAGGAACTCCTACACAAAGTGCGCCCCAAAATTTACGCCCCAAATAATGCTTTTATTCACTCATTAAACACGTCATAATCCCAATCAGAAATATGTTTACACACATAGAACAGAGTATCGGGACCTTTAAATTTTTTTCTTCCATAGATATTCTGAGAGAAAATTGATGAACAGGTGGCGGCTGGTTCCTCCTCAAAATAAAAAACCGGAAAAACTGAAAACAAACACAACTCTGTACTAACAACTGACTTGCAAAATGTCGATAAAAACAGTATATAATTTTGGGGCGCACTTTGTGTAGGAGTTCCCCAATGGATGTCGGATGTCGAAGTCAGAGGTAGGAAGTCGGAGGTCGGTGGTCCGATTTTAAATTTTCATTTTCTATTTCCAACTGTTGGAAAGTTATTTTTTTCGTGGAAAGAACCTTGAGAATAGATAAAATCGCTTTACAGAATTTAAATTATGACGAAAACTAGCAGAAGTGTGGGACCTCAAAGACCTCGACATTCGACTTTCTACATCCATTGCAGCCACCCTATGAAAACATACTGAAAAAGCCGGTAGATTTCAGACATTAGCCGGTTGCAGTTACAGTTATATCCATTGAAAAGTGGGACAAAAAGTTGGTCAGAAATTATAGTTATGTCTATTTTGAAAATTGTGGCAGCTAGAAAGTAGTTACAAATAATCTTATGTCTCACAAAACTTGTCATGTTGGATTTTTTTCACATGTTTTCCTTTCCAATTGTTTGTACATGTAGATCACTCAAAAAAGCAATATCTATGTAGGGCGCTAGTGGAGAATTGGTGTCCAACATTGCCTTGGTCCCCTGTTGTTTTTCAGAAAAATTGGCCTAGCTATAATTTTTATTTGATTGTTTAAATATTTGACCCTAGTATAGAATGACCTCCCCCCAAACTTATGCCTTCTAAAACTTAAGTAAAGAGCACCCAAATATATGTTCCAGACATATATTAAAAAGTGCGTGAAACACTTATTAGTCACAACTTCCATACGCTGACCTACCCCCTAAGCCTAAGGGCTAAGCCTAAACTTGTTGTTCCAAAGGGTAGTTACAACGATTTTTAGAACGCCTGATTTGGGGGAGGGGGTGTATTCTATACTAGCGCCAAATATTTTTATTTTTACCACAAACACAAGACATATGAACAACAAAACTACAATTCATAATTATTAATACGTTATTACAGTCAAACCTCGTTTATACGGCACCCCCAAAAGTTCGTTCCCGCCTTGGATCCGACACTTTTTTAGCTCAATTTTCGGAGTCTTTAGACAAATGTGATTCGCCAGTCTAGTCCGAAATAATCTGATTTTGCCGGTCGTATTTCCAAAATCATTTTATTATGCCAAAATGAACCGTTAACCTCGGTTATCCGGCACCCATTTTCAAAAAAAGGGTGCAGTATAACCGAGGTTTACCAGTCACTAGAAATTTAAGGATTTTGGAAATACGACCGGCAAAATCAGAATCCTTGAGATATTTCGGACTAGGCTGGCGAATCACATTTATCTAAAGACTCCGAAAATTGAGCTAAAAAAGTGACGGACTTATAGGGACTTTTAGGGGTGCCGAACTTTTAGGGGTGCCGGATAAACGAGGTTTGACTGTAATATTAATTACAAGGGTCAGCAGCGCCATAGGCGCCTATATCGTATTTTGAAATTCAAATATAAATCCACTTTGAAAGGGCAAAATCTCAATTTTTTCACAGCAATCTTCAAATCTGATTGCGAAAGGTCCTCCGCCATTAAAAGAGCTTTCGAATGAGCATAACATGCAAATAAAAATATTACACTAAAAAAAGTTTTCCTTTGTGGCCTTTGTGTTCCTTTGTGGCTTTGTGTCGGATAAACGAGGTGTCGGTTAAACGAGGTGTCGGATAACTGGGGTGTAGGTTTACCAGGCCAACCAAATCGGGCTCATGGTGTCGGATAAAAGAGGGTGTCGGTTAACTGGGGTGTCGGATAAAAGACGGTGTCGGTTAACTGGGGTGTCGGATAAAGAGGGTGTCGGTTAACTGGGGTGTCGGATAAAGAGGGTGTCGGTTAACTGGGGTGTCGGATAAGAGGGTGTCGGTTAACTGGGGTGTCGGATAAAGAGGGTGTCGGTTAACTGGGGTGTCGGATAAAAGAGGGTGTCGGTTAACTGGGGTGTCGGATAAAAGACGGTGTCGGTTAACTGGGGTGTCGGATAAAAGAGGGTGTCGGTTAACTGGGGTGTCGGTTAACTGGGGTGTCGGATAAAAGAGGGTGTCGGTTAACTGGGGTGTCGGATAAAAGAGGTGTCGGTTAACTGGGGTGTCGGATAAAGAGGGTGTCGGTTAACTGGGGTGTCGGTTAACTGGGGTGTCGGATAAAAGAGGGTGTCGGTTAACTGGGGTGTCGGTTAACTGGGGTGTCGGATAAAAGAGGGTGTCGGGTTAACTGGGGTGTCGGATAAAGAGGGTGTCGGTTAACTGGGGTGTCGGATAAAAGAGGTGTCGGTTAACTGGGGTGTCGGATAACTGGGGGTCGGATAACTGGGGTGTCGGTTAACTGGGGTGTCGGATAAAGAGGGTGTCAGTTAACTGGGGTGTCGGATAAAAGAGGGTGTCGGTTAACTGGGGTGTCGGATAAAAGGGGTGTCGGTTAACTGGGGTGTCGGATAAAGAGGGTGTCGGTTAACTGGGGTGTCGGATAAGAGGGTGTCGGTTAACTGGGGTGTCGGATAAAGAGGGTGTCGGTTAACTGGGGTGTCGGATAAAAAAGGGTGTCGGTTAACTGGGGTGTCGGATAAAGAGGGTGTCGGTTAACTGGGGTGTCGGATAAAAGAGGGTGTCAGTTAACTGGGGTGTCGGATAAAAGAGGGTGTCGGTTAACTGGGGTGTCGGATAAAGAGGGTGTCAGTTAACTGGGGTGTCGGATAAAAGAGGGTGTCGGTTAACTGGGGTGTCGGATAAAGAGGTGTCGGTTAACTGGGGTGTCGGATAAAGAGGGTGTCGGTTAACTGGGGTGTCGGATAACCCAGGTTTGACTGTATAGAGATTAATAATCATTGATACACGATCAAAGAATGATTTCATGACATTTTCTTTTTTACATTGCAGTTCTGACGGAAGACGGCTTTTAGAGACATATGATTCTTTCAAGTTTTCGCTAGTTCCACGAAGCCTTTTCATTTTATGTTTCACTTGACTCCAGAAACCTTCGATCTTGTTGGCAAAGAAAAAATGTGATATTGGCAAAAACTTAGAAAATTTCAAGAAAAAAACTTATATTAAGACAAAAAAAGTTTTGTCAGAAAAAACAACAGGGTGGACCAAGGCAATTTCGGACATCAATTCTCCACTAGGACCATCGTGTGGGACCATCGTCTTAATCTTTATTTTACTTTCTCATAAAAACGCTGGTAATTTTGAGTCTTTATTACTGTTTATCATTTAAAATATGACCTACTGCATGAGCTTTAATATTTTCGCAATTTCTATTTTAAATGCAATAGCTAACCCATTTTTTAAACACAACCCGGTGTTGTGATGTGCAACACAATTATACAGAATTGAAAGTTGGATTCGCAACATTAATACCGTATTTCCTCTAATTACCGCCCCGGGGCGCTTATTTTTCGATCGACCTCTAGAGGGGGCGCTTATTAGAGTCATTTTGAAATTTTCGGGTGGAAATCCAAAATCAAAAAAGCAGAATCGGCAAAGCTCGCGGGAATTAAAAAAACGCAAAAAACCCTGTTCAAAAAAAATTCTGCTCCGAGATACAGACCCTCAAAGTCGAGGGGGCGCTTATTAGAGGGAGGCGGTAATTAGAGGAAATACGGTA
Organism: Ditylenchus weischeri; assembly: GCA_029231635.1. Classification (NCBI taxonomy): domain Eukaryota; kingdom Metazoa; phylum Nematoda; class Chromadorea; order Rhabditida; family Anguinidae; genus Ditylenchus; species Ditylenchus weischeri. The sequence goes on along the minus strand of JAMRYI010000160.1, from coordinate 224,476 downwards.
TCAGCATTAAAAATTTTCTTTCAAAAAGGTCCTATCTGCAAAAGAAGGATTTTGCTGCCTTGGCACCCCCTGCTGTTTTTTGTGACTTTTCAGGCTTAGGCAAGGGTTGGCCATAGTATTTTTGGACAGACTCAAACATGAGTCTAAGATATACTTTAGTTCATCATAACCAACCCTTGCCTAAGCCTAAAAAATCACAAAAAAATAAACATGGAGGACCAAGGCAAAAAAAATCCCTTTTTTGTAGGATATGGCCCAAAAAAGGCCTGAAATTGAGGCACAAAAGTCGCCCGATTACTTGACTACAATATTAGGTTTTTTCGCAAAATTAAAAAAAAACCTCATCGTGTTTTAAAAATGGGTCAACTATTGCACTTAAATGACAAATAGCAACAGATAAATTATTTTTCATACTTGTGCCTTGGTAATACAGTCTACGCTTGATTTTACAAACACATCTCAAGTCTTTTTTCCCGCTGAGTCCGACTATTCTTGGTGTGTTTTGGTGGTTCTGATTGGCGTTGAAGTCCGAAAAATGGACAAAGAATTAGATCAAAGCATCAATTTAGAAAGATTGTAAGATCAAAATTGTAAAATTTCATAAAAGCAACTGGTAAAGTCGGAATTCGTGCGATTTTTCGAACAACTTGCACCAGTTATAGTTGGCAAATATATAAAAAAGGATTTTAAAAAGCTGAATTCGAGAGTAAAATATCAACTGACGACCATTTTTGCCCTGAATTTTGATGTATAAGTTTTCGGAAAGTCACCCCCAACATCAAAATCACATTTGAATCTGAATCCGTTGAGATCAGGTCTAAAAAATTTTAGGGAGCTGAAATATCCTCTAAAGTAAGGAAAAGGTCCGAATTCTTGCGTGGTTTATTCAAAAAACCAATAGATTAGCTCAATAAAATTTTTTAGACCTGATCTCAACGGATTCGAATTCAATTTGGTGTTGAGGGTGTATTTCCGATTTCAAAATTGTCGATTTTTGATCAAAAGTCAGGTCAGAAATGGTCGTCCATTAATAACCGTCCAATTACATAAAGCGTGACTATATTTTAATTGTTGGGCTATTTTTCCAAATAAGTATTTTTGTGTGCATAAATAAAAGTATAGTTGATTTATATTTGGTAGGATTAACACTCTCCAATATGCACATACCGTATAACCTCTAATAGACGGGCACCCTCCAATAGACGGGCACCCTCCAATAGACAGGCACCCTCCAATAGACAGGCACCCTCAATAGACGGGCACCCTCCAATAGACGGGCACCCTCCAATAGACGGGCACCCTCCAATAGACGGGCACCCTCCAATAGACGGGCACCCTCCAATAGACGGGCACCCTTAAGGACCTATATCTCAGCCCAGGAAAATTATTTTGCAAATCTGTTTTTTGCGTTTTCTTGATCACCTCTTAGTTGATCCCGCTTTTTAGATTCTTTTGAGTACCCGAAAATCTTAAAATCAAAATATTTTTTTTCGATTTTTTAGGGGTTGGGGTTGTGCACAGTTAACTCGATTTTCCAAAAAAATTTGCCCTTATTTCTTGTTTTTATGCTATTTTTTCTCTAAAATTTTGAGCAGGTCACCCCACATTTGAAAGCCTAGAATGTTGGCTACTCAATGGTATAAAAATATCTTGGTTTAGTTTACAAAAATATGTATATTTTATTGCAAACACTTTCGAATTATTTTCGAACTTTTAATTCGAAATAGTTCGAAAGCGTTTTTAATAAAACATATACATTTTTGTGAACTAAACCAAAACCTTTTTATACCATTGGGTAGCCAACATTCTAGGCTCCTGCTCAAATTTTAGAGAAAAAATAGCATAAAAACAAGAAATAAGGGCAATTTTTGTTTGAAAAATCGAGTTGACTGTGTAACAACCCTAGTTAAGGTCGAACAAATATGGCTGTTTTCAATCTGTTTTCTGAGTATGTCTTGAGATTATTATGTAAATTTAAATACCAGTATTTAGCCCTAGATCTCAACTTTCTAACAAGCTACCAATTGAATTGATAAATGTTCAAAAAGTTGGGAAAAAAGTAGGGTCGTTACACAGTTAATTCGATTATTAAAAAATTTGACCTTTTTTGATGTTTTATGTGTATTTTTTTACAAAATCTTGAGTATGTGACCCCGCAACTAAAAGCCTAGGTCACTGGCTGGCTATACAGTGGTATAAAAATTTCTTCATTCAGTTCACAAGAATTTATTTTGATAAAAACAATTTCGAGTCAGACAACTTTATTTCGAGTTAACTGTGTACCAACCCTGGAAAAAAGTCTTGAATAGAGCAAAATTTTCGAAAATTCAGACGATTTTTTTCAATCGTCAAAGGCCCTGTTAATGCTAAATTGGTTTTTTTGTCTTGCGCTCAGTGGCAGGGTAGGCAAGCGTATGTAAGGACGTATACAAACATGTTCTCCTTGTTTCAGAAAATTTTCGGCCTTATCTTACAAAAAGGGGAAGGGGGTTTGCCTCGAAGCGGTTTTTTGTGATTTCAAAAATTTAGATTAGTATAGCATGATCATAAATACAATTTTTAGAAAATTAAAAAAAATTAAGGCACCACAGGTAACAAGACACCCGAAAAAAATTGACAAATTGTCCCTATCCAACAAATGGTAGGGAGAGGTTTTTGCATTGGTCCCCCTATTGTTGTTTTTTGCTTAAATCACTTCGAAAAACATGATAGACTCAATAAAAATAACAGACTCTTAGCTAACAGACTCTTCTGCAAAATAACAAAAAAAACGTTTTCAAACACATTAGACAAAAATTTAGCGAAAAAGCATCTCTATATAGTATTTGGAACGGGGAACGTCTGTCGCCAATTTGAGTACATGTTTGGTCACAAAGGAAAACTTTTTTTAGTGTAATAATTTTATTTGCATGTTTATACTCATTCGAAAGCTCTTTCAATGGCGGAGGACCTTTCGCAATCAGATTTGAAAATTGTTGTGAAAAAATTAAGATTTTGCCCTTTCAAAGTGAAAAGAGGATTTATATTTGTATTTCAAAATACGATATAGGCGCCGATAGGTGCTTAGGCTTAGGATTTGATTTTTTATTTGGGACGGGTGGGTGGGTGGTTAACGCATTTGAGTACATGTTTGGCCACAAAGGAAAACTTTTTTTAGTGTAATATTTTTATTTGCATGTTTATGCTCATTCGAAAGCTCTTTCAATGGCGGAGGACCTTTCGCAATCAGATTCGAAGATTGTTGTGAAAAAAATTGAGATTTTGCCCTTTCAAAGTGAAAAGTGGATTTATATTTGAATTTCAAAATACGATATAGGCGCCTAATGTCCCTAGTAAATAATAAATGAACTGTCGAAAATTTTCAGATTCGGCTAAAAAAATTAAATTCGAAAAAATCAAAATTTTAAAAGAAGCATACCAGCGTAGTAGTAAAAAGTAAAGCAGGGACCAAATTTTTTTGTTAAAAGGTCACTGTTTTTAGTTGTTTCGCGTTTAAAATATTTCACTTACAGTCGACTCTCGATTTAGCGACACCCTCGATTTAACGACACTTTCAAAGCGATTTGGTTGGTCTTAGTCAAAATTTGATAGAAACGGACCCTGTGTACAACGACCCTCCATTTCCTCCAACGACACATTTTTCCGGTCCCTGCCAAGAAAAAGACTCTCGATTCAACCACTCACAACTAATTTTTCTGGCCTCAACTCAAAAAAAAGCTTATATTTTAAATTTTGTCGCCATCGCTTTTAGTATGATATGATTCCCACTAGAACTTAAAAAGCAAAAAAATTTTTGAACTCCAACATCTAAAAACTGACAGAAATGTGGCAAATTTAATCATATGTTGAATGAAGAACGTTTAAAAACTTTAAATCCGAAAAATTTTGACAACTTTTTCGATATTGGTTGACATCTTCTTGTTTGATCTTATTGTTGACATCTTATTGACATCTTATTGTTTTCAAGAATCCTTAATAAATTGTTCAAATTAATTTGTAATTCTCTGGCCTTGGAAAAAGAGCTCAATTTACACTGATAAGGTCATTGGTTAACCGACACTGACTATGGTGACTATTCTAGTGTAAGAACATTTTACTATGACAATACCCTAAAGCTAATCAAAAAGAGTGCCGTTATATTGAGTGTTGACTGCCCTCACTGGTTTGGTTATGTGTTTGAATAAATTCTTGATTTGCTGGTGAATGACTAGAATATTTATGAAAAAACTCGGTTTGACGACAATTAAATTGTTTTTTGACTTAAGGACCCTCGATTTAACGACCCTCTATTTGACGACACCTCGATTTAGCGACACTTTTTCGCCGGTCCTCTGAGTGTCATTAAATCGAGGTTTGACTGTTGACCTTTTACTACTTTTAAAAATAGGCAGAAAACTTTTGATGGATCACATAGAAGGCCTATTACAAAGTTTCAAGAGATAAGCACTTCTGATCCCGGTACTTCTTTAGTTCCATCGCCTATACTCGGATTTTTTAAAACGTGACCCAAAATCATGCCCCCCTCAAACTCATTTTTTGCTCAACAAAATAAAAGAGACGTTTCGAAACACTTCTGATTCTTTTTCGTTCTAAGATATTTTGTGCCGAGATGCTGTAAATTTTTCGAAAATAAGTACAAATAAGTACATTCGTCGAAAATAAGTACATTTCATATAAATAGGTACACTTGGGACTCCCAAGTTGGGAGCCCTGATTTAGGGTCATTTTTAGGTGATTTATCACATTTTTCTTGCTGGAGCTGTGCAAAAAACTCTCTGAATGCATTTTTGTTCAAGAGAGTCTTGCCTGGATTATGTCTAGAATAAGTCTGTGTGCGCGTATCTAACCCATCAAGCCCCCTGCGCCCCCTTCGATGGTGCAGGAGACTTAAAGCTTAGGGTTGAGATGCACACACCCACATACCTTAGACACAACTCACTCGAAAGTGACTGCATGAAGGGGGCTTGGGGTTGAGATGCGCACACTCACATACCTTAGACACAACTCACTCGAAAGTGACTGCATGAAGGGGCTTGGGGTTGAGATGCGCACACTCACATACCTTAGACACAACTCACTCGAAAGTGACTGCATGAAGGGGGCTTGGGGTTGAGATGCGCACACTCACATACCTTAGACACAACTCACTCGAAAGTGACTGCATGAAGGGGCTTGGGGTTGAGATGCGCACACTCACATACCTTAGACACAACTCACTCGAAAGTGACTGCATGAAGGGCTTGGGGTTGAGATGCGCACACTCACATACCTTAGACACAACTCACTCGAAAGTGACTGCATGAAGGGGGCTTGGGGTTGAGATGCGCACACTCACATACCTTAGACACAACTCACTCGAAAGTGACTGCATGAAGGGGCTTGGGGTTGAGATGCGCACACTCACATACCTTAGACACAACTCACTCGAAAGTGACTGCATGAAGGGGGCTTGGGGTTGAGATGCGCACACTCACATACCTTAGACACAACTCACTGAAAGTGACTGCATGAAGGGGCTTGGGGTTGAGATGCGCACACTCACATACCTTAGACACAACTCACTGAAAGTGACTGCATGAAGGGGGCTTGGGGTTGAGATGCGCACACTCACATACCTTAGACACAACTCACTCGAAAGTGACTGCATGAAGGGGCTTGGGGTTGAGATGCGCACACTCACATACCTTAGACACAACTCACTGAAAGTGACTCTGGATGCATGGAGGGGGCTTGGGGTTGAGATGCGCACACTCACATACCTTAGACACAACTCACTCGAAAGTGACTGCATGAAGGGGGCTTGGGGTTGAGATGCGCACTCACATACATTAGACACAACTCACTCGAAAGTGACTGCATGAAGGGGGCTTGGGGTTGAGATGCGCACACTCACATACCTTAGACACAACTCACTCGAAAGTGACTGCATGAAGGGGGCTTGGGGTTGAGATGCGCACACTCACATACCTTAGACACAACTCACTCGAAAGTGACTGCATGAAGGGGCTTGGGGTTGAGATGCGCACACTCACATACCTTAGACACAACTCACTCGAAAGTGACTGCATGAAGGGCTTGGGGTTGAGATGCGCACACTCACATACCTTAGACACAACTCACTCGAAAGTGACTGCATGAAGGGGGCTTGGGGTTGAGATGCGCACACTCACATACCTTAGACACAACTCACTCGAAAGTGACTGCATGAAGGGGGCTTGGGGTTGAGATGCGCACACTCACATACCTTAGACACAACTCACTGAAAGTGACTCTGGATGCATGGAGGGGGCTTGGGGTTGAGATGCGCACACCACATACCTTAGACACAACTCACTCGAAAGTGACTGCATGAAGGGGGCTTGGGGTTGAGATGCGCACACTCACATACCTTAGACACAACTCACTCGAAAGTGACTGCATGAAGGGGGCTTGGGGTTGAGATGCACACTCACATACCTTAGACACCAATCACTCGAAAGTGACTGCATGAAGGGGGCTTAGGGTTGAGATGCACACTCACATACCTTAGACACAACTCACTGAAAGTGACTGCATGAAGGGGCTTGGTTGAGATGCGCACACTCACATACCTTAGACACAACTCACTCGAAAGTGACTCTGGATGCATGGAGGGGGCTTGGGGTTGAGATGCGCACACTCACATACCTTAGACACAACTCACTCGAAAGTGACTGCATGAAGGGGCTTGGGGTTGAGATGCGCACACTCACATACCTTAGACACAACTCACTCGAAAGTGACTCTGGATGCATGGAGGGGGCTTGGGGCTGAGATGCGCACACTCACATACCTTAGACACAACTCACTCGAAAGTGACTGCATGAAGGGGGCTTGGGGTTGAGATGCGCACACTCACATACCTTAGACACAACTCACTCGAAAGTGACTCTGGATGCATGGAGGGCTTGGGGTTGAGATGCGCACACTCACATACCTTAGACACAACTCACTCGAAAGTGACTGCATGAAGGGGGCTTAGGGTTGAGATGCGCACACTCACATACCTTAGACACAACTCACTCGAAAGTGACTCTGGATGCATGGAGGGGGCTTGGGGTTGAGATGCACACTCACATACCTTAGACACAACTCACTGAAAGTGACTGCATGAAGGGGGCTTAGGGTTGAGATGCGCACACCACATACCTTAGACACAACTCACTCGAAAGTGACTCTGGATGCATGGAGGGGGCTTGGGGTTGAGATGCGCACACTCACATACCTTAGACACAACTCACTCGAAAGTGACTGCATGAAGGGGGCTTGGGGTTGAGATGCGCACACTCACATACCTTAGACACAACTCACTCGAAAGTGACTGCATGAAGGGGGCTTGGGTTGAGATGCGCACACTCACATACCTTAGACACCAATCACTGAAAGTGACTGCATGAAGGGGGCAGGGTTGAGATGCGCACACTCACATACCTTAGACACAACTCACTGAAAGTGACTGCATGAAGGGGGCTTGGGCTGAGATGCGCACACTCACATACCTTAGACACCAATCACTCGAAAGTGACTGCATGAAGGGGGCTTGGGGTTGAGATGCGCACACTCACATACCTTAGACACAACTCACTGAAAGTGACTGCATGAAGGGGGCTTGGGGTTGAGATGCGCACACTCACATACCTTAGAAAACTTTAAAAACAAAAAAAATAAAAAATTGGTGAGTTTAGACAAAAAAATGAATAAAAATGGTTACTTGGGAGTCGCTGAATTTCCAAATCAGGATTTCAGAGCAATATTTTAGTCTAAAATTGTCTGGAGCGGGGTCAGGACCCGTTTCTATTTTTAGCTAATTATTCCAACGAACTTAAGTGCAAAATTTATTTATTCAAAAGCTGAAAAAACGAAGCCTTTGAATCAATGGACAACTGATTTATTGACCTTTTTTCTGAAAACCTCCTCACCCACCTATCTTTTGTGAAAAGCAGAGATAGGTGCTATCCAACCACCTACGTGTCAACCATATATGAGCAAAAGGCAAGGCTCGAGCTTGTACAACCCACCCCTCTTTCATGTGAACATCGAGTTTTGAGAAACGACAGCCATGAAAAGCTCCACGAAGAGGAATTGCCGATGTTGAGCCTGACAACTCACCGAGAAGCCCAGGTAAAATCAATTTTGGGTTGACATATAAGGCAGGCAATGGAGTGCGTTGACAAGCTCCTGCTTTATTCTAACCCAAATAATGTCTTGTCTATTCAACTGCTTGCTGCTAGCCACTATATTGGTGGTGCTTCTGTCAATAGAGACTGATGCTGCACATCATCATAAGGGTAACAATATTAATATGGTTCAGAGCAAACCTCATTCAAAGGATCAACTTAAAAAACACTGTAAGTAATTTGGTACTATTGCACTGTGGTAGTCCGACGGAATTTTAATAGTCCAAAAATATTTTACTAGTCCAGCAAGCACTTTAGTAGTCAATTTATTTACATGTATATAGCAGCTCTAACTTTTTGTAATAATTAATATTTTTTAAAATTATATTTTTGACTATTTTTAGAGGGAAAAAGGGCTGTATTGGGATGGGAAGGGACAAAATAGGTGCCACTAATTTAATATGAGGTCCTGTTGGCAAAAAAAAAAAAGAGGTTGACCATAGTTTTGTTGGCTAGAGCCTACTGCATAAATAAACTCAGGCATGCATACGTTTTTCATGCATTGAGTGCTTTTTGTCTCAGGTACGTGTGTGTGCGCATCTATAGACCCCTGCGTCCCCCCGAAGGGTCGCAGGGGGCCTGAGAGTTAGATATGCGCGCACCCACTTACCTTAGACATGATTCCGAGCAAGACTCTTGATCATAGAATGCATACCGTATTTCCTCTAATTGACGGGCATGCTCTAATAGACGGGCACCCACCGAAGGGGGTTGAAAAATAGACTCGATACAGTGGTGGTTCCGGGCGGATGTACAAAATTCATTCAGGTTTTTATTTGAATCAAATTGCTTTTCGAAGATTATGATCAGATCTCTCTTTTGTTAGGCCCCAGATGTGTGTTGGAATTCACCGTTCAAGGCGAAGATACGAAGACTGGATGATGCACGGCGAAAAACAAGTGACAGCCGGTGCTAATCCGCGTGCTCCGCCGATGGCTGTTTATTTGCAATGGATCGTTGATACGTGGGATAGCCTGCCAAAAGAGCTCATTGAGAAGTCGTTTAAAGCGTGTGGGATCACCAATGCAACGGATTCATGTTACAAGATTCACTGTTTCAATGAGGATACCGGTGCCTGGCCGACGAATCAAATTGCACCAAGTTCGCGAGGACAAAGAAATGGCCGATCTGTTCGAAGAAATCGATTTTGAGGAGGACCAAGAAAATATCGAATACGATATTGATGTTTCTCTAGAGTGTTAAATTGTTCGTTCAGTTGTTGTTAATAAAGTATCGTCGCGTTTGCGTGGGTTGAAAAATATACGGGCACGCTCTAATTGACGGGCATGCTTCAATAGACGGGCACCATCCAATAGACGGGCACCCCCCGAGGGGCATTCTACTAAAATCTGTTTGAACCACTGCAATATTTTTGTACTATTAAACTTCCATTGAAGTAGTTAAATTCCATTGGACTACTAAAGTGCAATTAACCCAGTGATTCAACCTTTGTTTTGTTTATTCTAACCGACTCTTAATCATTAAAGCGCTAAAATCTAAACAAAAGAAAGGACATGGAAAACACGGAGGTGGGGCCAAGTCAACAAGCTCCAAGAAATCACCAGCGAAAACCAACGAGCATCATACAAAAGGTAAACCAATATTAACAACATACAGGGTGGCGCATTATAAACTAGCCACCGAATTTTAGCCATATTTTTCAAAATTTTTCAATTTTTCAAAATTTATATTTTCAAAATTTATGCCATATTTGGCCATATTGGCCATATTTTTCAAAATTTTTCAATTTTTCAAAATTTAAAAAAATTTTTCGAATTTTTTTTTATTCGAAAGAGGAATGGATGAGAAATTGATTGATGCCAAACTTGTTCATTTTTGTAGCTGTTCTTACTATTAAAAACATGTTTGATTAAAAAATTGATTATTCTTGTTTTAGTCATGGTCTACACAGCTCAAGAGAAAGCCAAATGTGTCGAATGGTTCATCGAAGAGAGCACGGGATCCATGCTAAATTGCCAAAGAAGGAAAGCATGTGGGATTGGTACAACAAGTCCAAAGAGCAAGGTAGCGTGGAACGATAACAAACGAATCAAAACCTTGATGCTTGGTCTTTTCTTTCGCTCCACGCTACCTTGCTCTTTGAACTTGTTGTACCAATCCCACATGCTTTCCTTCCTTGGCAATTTAGCATGGATCCCGTGCTCTCTTCGATAACGAATGCCGAAATTGGCGACGCTCTTGCCCTCTTCGATGAACCATTCGACACATTTGGCTTTCTCTTGAGCTGTGTAGACCAAAATGACTAAAACAAGAATAATCAATTTTTTAATCAAACATGTTTTTAATAGTAAGAACAGCTACAAAAATGAACAAGTTTGGCATCAATCGATTTCTCATCCATTCCTCTTTCGAATAAAAAGAAAATTTCGACGAAATGTTGAAAATTAAAAAAGTTATGGCCAAAATTTGATGGCTAGTTTATAATGCGCCACCCTGAATTTTTTCGAAAATTCAAAGGCTGGTTTGGCTTACGAAAAAGCTGTGCCATTAAAGAAGAATCTCTTTTGTAACACGCTTGTTCTTTTTAATGGCATATTTCAGCTTTTCCGTAAGCCAACTCAGTTGTGCCAAATCGAAATAGTCTCTAGCAATCGAAAAACAGCTGGCTGTTTTGACAACCCTTGTTACATATTTGTTCAGAGCAATAAAACTGATTCCAAGAAAACCGCCCCAATTGTAAAATGTTAGCTTCTAAAATTTTTAATTTATTTTTGCCTTTTTTCATGTTTACCGATGCCGTGTATAGCGTACAGTCATCTCTGGAATCGACTGGAAAAACTTCAATTCGGATTGCTTGGTCCCAAAATCTGATTTTTTAGCTGTTCATCAACTTGGGGGAGCAAGGCATCCGAAAATTGAAGTTTTTGTGGTCGATCCCAGATTCAGCCGCTCGGAAAATGCTAAAAGCAGATAAAAGTTTTAAAGGTTCACATTTTACAGTTCGGGAGGGTGGGGGTGGTTTCTCTTATTCCAACGTTGGGTCGTGATTTTTGTCAACAAAATATTTTCTTTAGATAATTTTGTCAACAAAATTGCATAGAGAGAATTCCATTTTAGCCAAAAACACAAAGTAAATAACAGAAAGAAAAAAGTTTGAGCCTAAAAGTGGTCAGGGGTTTTCACAGCGTTCAAAAATGTATATTTTTACTTTTGGATTTGTGAAAGGCGCAGTATGGTGTAAAGGGTTAGTTTTTGGTGTTTTTGGGGCCTTAGGTTTGATGTTTTATTTGAGTGAGATAACATAAATCAGGAAGGGGGTCTGTTCTTGAAGCAGTAATAATCTAGTCGATTGCCTATTTTTACTTAAAAAATTTCAGAGCATGCACATGCCCCTGCACAAAAGAAAGCTGCAAAGGTTACTCCTTCAGCAAAGAAGCCTATAATTGAAAAGCCCGCAAAACCAGTAGCTGATGAAACCCCAGCAAAGGATGCCCCGGTCGCAGAAGAAGCTGACCCAACCCCAGCCGATGACCCCCCAACCACAGAAGAGGATGCACCACCCGCAGAAGAGGCTGATCCCCAGACCGCAGATGCAGGCGCGGATGATGGAGCCAATCAGGCTGAGGATCAGGCTGAGAAAGCTGAATCCGAAGACAACGCAGGAGCCGAGGCTGAGGCAGGAGCAACTCCAGAGGATAATGAATGAAAAAGTCTAAGTCAAAAAGCCAACACAATTGACGACATGGGAATTTCTGAAATTTTAATTTGCGGACAACAGTACCCTTTCGTCTAGCACTATACTATTTTGAGTTTTTTTTTAAATTTGTTTAATGTATCAAAAGAGCATAGTGTGAGACGAAAGAGTAATGCACCCCGCTAATTCTTATTTCAACAATTTTCATTGTCATTACGTCGACGGTCTTATAATTGTTCGAAATTTTCATATTTTTCAAATGTATACCAATTAAATTTCTGAAGTAGTAGTAGACAATAAAATGTTGAATATGCAAGTACAGTCGAGTCTCTCCACAGTAACCCCCCTCCATAGTGGTCACCCCCTCCATAGTGGTTGGTTCCATGGGTGACCACTATGGAGAGGTTCGACTGTATGTTTTGAAATATGCTTTAAGCAAAAACGAAGGTTGAAATACTTTTCGACCCTGAAATGGCGCTGTTTCTGCCGGAAATGGCACTTTTCCTGCCGGAAATTTGAAAAAGCTTTTGTTTTCGGGGGTTTTCTTATTACTTTTCAATTTTTTTTGACCAGCGTGTAGCCCAGGATCTCAGCTTTCTTACTTTTTTTTTAAATTGATAAGAAAGTATTTTTTATACCAAAATACAGCCCAGGATCTCAGCTTTCTTACAAGCTATCAACTGACTGAATGAGATTATCAAAAGTTGGAGGAAAAGGTCTTTGAACAGAACAAATTTTTCCAAAAATTTGGTCCCTTTAAAGCAGGGCACGTATATGTCCTTTTTAAAAAGATTTGTCCTTTTTTCGGGACCCCAAATCTTTTTTTATTTTTGAAATTTTAGTCAAAATCTTTTTTTTTCGCTTCGAAATGGCAATAAGCACTGGATAAAATGGCCTTTTTCCTTCAAAAATGGTCAAAATGTCCTTTTTTTGACCAAATGTCCTTTTTTTGAAATTTTGAGATACGAGCCCTGCTTTAAAGACCTTTTCCTCCAACTTTTGATAATCTCATTCAGTCAGTTGATAACTTTTAAAAAAGCTGAGATCCTGGGCTACACGCTGGTCAAAAAAAATTGTAAAGTAATAAGAAAACCTCCGAAAACAAAAGCTTTTTCAAATTTCCGGCAAGAAAAGCGCCATTTCAGGGTCGAAAAGTGTAACCCCAAGGGTCCGATTATATCCCATAATTAAAGGCATTGCCATTAATTTGAAAATTTTGCCTTTAATTTTTTTTTTGAAAATAAAGGCAAACGAAAGTTATGACTACTTTGTTGGGCAGAAAGAGTTGTTGAAAGCAGGAAAGGGGGGAGAAAAATATGTTGTTCGTCAATAAAGTTGTTGTTTTTTGTTGATTTTTGTCGGGTTTGAAGCATAGGGACAACATGCCTTTAAGTTGCCTTTATTTTGGTGAAAATTCCCTTAAATTGCCTTTATTTTTGACACTAGATGCCTTTATTTTAGAAATTCGCGATCGAACCCCTGTGTAACAACCAAAAACAAATTCTAAACTTTTTTAAATTCAATAAAAAAATTCCAACTTTTTTAAATTTTTTTTGCAAATGTTCATTTGTTGGCTATACTGAGAGCCACTGTTTTTTTTACTTTTTACTAAGTTTTATATACCAGTGGAAAGAGAAGATGCATGGCTACAAAACTTCTTGTTTAGAAAATTTTTATAAAATAGCTTTTGCCATTGATAATTAACTCAACAGTCCATCCCGAACTTATTAATTATTTATCACCCCTTATTTCATTGAGATCATCGTGCTTAATTTTTTCATTTTATACCTCATTTTTACTATAGACTGATGCCTTATTAAAAATCGACATGCATACGGAAAAATGGAAAGCGCCCCATTTAAAAAATTTTGCCGCCACCTTCGCTGGCCCTCCAATATTGTCATTTTTACGGGCCGCCGCCGGCGCTCCCTCGGATATGAATATGGCCGCATCACAGTGTGTCGAAATTCAAAAGTCGCAAACTCGCTGTGCCACTCTGTTTTGTACGCGAAATTGAATTTTTTCTTATTTTTCTGTGAAAAATTGTCGTTTCTTCAATTTTCGCTTTTTCATGTTATTTATTAGACGAAATTTGGGCAGGAGTACTTTATATCGCGTCCTCTCAAAAGTGGATTTTGACCACTTTTTCGAACGTTTCAGGTCGTAATTATTGGGTTGGTGCATAATTAACGTCGGTTTTTTATTTGCACACTATTCAACGGCGCTAATGTAGAGTCCGGTGCAAATTTTGCCTTGGTCCCCTCGTTTGATTTTTTACACATTTTGCCTTGGTCCTCCCTGTTGATTTCTGTTTTCTTTGAAAGAAAAATTATTTATCCGCAAATTTTATTGCAGATTATTTCACATATAAGCGAACATATAGGCCCAAATACAAGTCCGTCTATAAAATTTCTGAATATTATTCTGGAGCATATTCACCCTCTACATCAATAACAGCTTCCCATTTGCTCAGTAGCCGATCAATTCCGCGAGCGAAGAAGTGAGCATTTTTTGACGTAATCCACGCTTTAATATCGGCCACAATTTCTTCTAGGTCATCGTAAAATTTTTCCTACTTGCCAGTTTTTGAGCGAGCGATTGACGTGGTAGTCTGTCGGAGCTTCGGTTGGGGAATACGGCGGATGAGGAAGCAAATCCCAACCTTTGTCACCAATCGACTGCACAACTCTCCTTTCGACATGTGGAATTGTGGCCGATATTAAAGCGTGGATTACGTCAAAAAATGCTCACTTCTTCCCTCGCAGAATTGATCGGCTACCGAGCAAATGGGAAGCTGTTATTGATGTAGAGGGTGAATATGCTCCAGAATAATATTCAGAAATGTTATAGGCGGACTTGTATTTGGGTTGTTGATGAATAGTGTGCAAATAAAAAAACCGACGTTAATTATGCACCAACCCAATAGTACGAAAAACATGTTTTCACAATTGGGAAACACAGTTTCGGCTTTTTGACCAAAAGTAAACCTAAAGACTAAAAACGTGCTATACCATAACAAACCACATGCTGGCTTATATAAAAAAGGACTTAGTACTTTCGTATGGAATTATAATTATGATCAGAAAACCACATGCCCGCACTACTTTCTATGATTGGCTTGCTGCTCATTGCAAGGGCAGGGTGTACGTAGTAGTGCAGGTATGGCAACAAGGGTTTTTGACCAAAAAGTCAACTTTCTGGTCAAAAAATATTTTTTCCCAAACATGTTTCCCAATCGTAAAAACATGTTTTTTGGGTCATAGGTAAATTCAGCGGAACAAATTCAGCGGAGACTAATTCAGCGGAGACTAATTCAGCGGAACAAATTCAGCGGAGACTAATTCAGCGGAGACTAATTCAGCGGAACTAACTCAGCGGAACAAATTCAGCGGTGACTAATTCAGCGGAGCATGATTTTATTAGTTCTTTGGGCTATGTAGGTAGAAAGAGCTGAACTAAAACAAAGCTGACACTCACACAGCACACAAACATACAAACATTGCTCAACCAATAATCTTTATTTGAGCATAAAGGAAAGGAACAATTTAACGGTTTTCAACTAAACAAAAACGATTGATGAGATAACATAATTTGTGGCTGCTGAGGAGGATCTTGTACTGGCACATTGACCACCACTTCCACTTCATCATCTGGCATTGGAGGGTGCAGCTTGGCCATATGCGTCTGAATGTAGCGAAGGAAGAGAAGGCGCTGACGAAGGAGAGGATCCACTGCCGTGTAGTCGGTCACCAGCTTCAATATTTGCTCTTCACGCTTGACGATGGCTTTCGGACGAGGATTGCGCACTGGATCAGCCGGATTTGCCGCATGTCTGCAAATGAAATTGAGGAAGGAGGAAAGTTTCAAAGACTCACCTTGTTGCCATTTGCCAGGTGGTTTGTTCATCTTCGCGGAGCTTGAGAATGAAGAAGCTGAGATTCATCTTTGCCTTCGGGAACTTCTGGTTAAATTCGAAATGCCAGCCCTCCATTGCGTTATTGGTTCTTGGAGCTTGTTGGATGACGGCTTGGTGACAATTCAACTTGGCGACCGGCGGCTCACACTGTATTCCAGCTGCATCAAAACGGCGGACGTATGTTTTTTCAATGTAGCCCATGTAAGCTAAAAAAAGATAGAGCAGGTTGGATTTACAAGACATAAAAAACATACTTCTCAGGATTCCTGCCTTCTCTGGCGCCACACTTTCATCCAAAATCTTTGCTTCTAGCTCGGCCACAACTTCTTCGAATCCATTGGCGACTTCTGCGACCGGGAGAAATGCGAGTGCGGCAAATGATCGGAGCAGGATTCTTGTTTCCAGATTGTCGTACAAGCTTTTCAGTCCACGTTTGCCCAACTGCGAGAAGAGATTTTGTGAGAGATGGAACAGACAGAAGTTGATGACCGCCAAAGGAAAACACTGTTGAAGGACATTCGTCGGAGCGAGTTCAAAATCTAAAAAAGGGTTAAATCTAAAGAGCGCAAACATATGACAAACCAGACATAATCGCATTCGGCTCAAGTCCAGGCAACCTTGAGAAAAGTGCAGTCATGGCGCGTCGGTACGTGTCTTCAGATTTGTCTTGGAGGAGGATATAAGCAGCTGGCAGAGTTGAGTTTTCCTGAAAGTAGCAGAATGGAGAATAAAGCAGATTAAAAAGCTTACCTTAAAGACGTTGATTGTAAAGAGCTGCTTGAAGTAGAGCGGACAGGAAAAGAAGGTGCCGTCGATTGACCAGTTTTTGTAGAGACGAAGCAGTTGGCGACCATGCATGGAGATGAAGATGATGATGACGGACTGCCCTGGCTCTGTTGCTCGTGAGTCGAAGAAGAGGAATTGTTCACCGGTTGCAGTCTTCTTGAATTCGTCCGAAAGCTCCATCACAGCCAGTGCTTTGTCCACTTCGGCAGCTCCCCTTCGGCTTGCGCTTGTTGGTCACGATTCGCTTGATGTTAAAGTCAGCCGGAAGTGATTCGATAACTGCTTGCGATGCCCCTGCCTTTGCGTTCGTCAGAATTGATTGAGAGCTGGCCGCCAAATTTTCCATTGCATCCTTCCTGACCTTTGTGAGCCGCGTCCGAGTCTAAAAAAAAGTTTTAATAAAAAGATTAAAATCAAAACCACCTCGATTGTCGCTGGACTCCCTCCGTGTAGATCATGAGCTCTTGTTTCCTTTAGCACCAGAGATCCAAATGCAGATTGAGCTCGAGCATGGCATCCTTCCATTGAGCATCGCCAGTATTGAGTGAGCTTGTTTGCGGAGACGTAGTCCTTCCTCATCGGATAGTTGCCACACACTGCCATCACTTTGCCTTTTTCCGACTTGATTTCTGCCATTTTCTGCCTGCAAGTAAAAGAAATGAATAACAAAAACGGTCAACAAAATTTCCGATAAAAAAAGTTCCACTATCGCACCGCACAAAAAACACTGCAGCAAAAATAATTTGAAAAGCATTTTTATATTTCCGCTGAATTTGCTCCGCTGAATTAGTCTCCGCTGAATTTTCTCCGCTGAATTTGTTCCGCTGAATTTGTTCCGCTGAATTAGTTCCGCTGAATTTGCTCCGCTGAATTAGTCTCCGCTGAATTTGTTCCGCTGAATTTACCTATGACCGTTTTTTGCACCTGAAACGTTCGAAAAAGTGGTCAAAATCCACTTTTGAGAGGACGCGATATAAAGTACTCCTGCCGAAATTTGCAATAGCTCAATTTAGACCACATTTCAAAAAAAATCACAATCGACCCCCGAATTAGGTCATTTTGACCCCTAAGGGGGTACCACGTGGTTATAAAACTCGAAATTTTGTGAAGCCATAATTTTGGTTTAAACTTCCAAGTAACTGACCAAAGTCCAGTTGGATTCAACCCCGAGCTGAATACTCCACCTGAACTTTTCCCGAGGATCTAGCCCAGCTCAGCCGGGTGCATCGACAGAGGTTAAGATTGCAATAGACGTGCCAACTCCTAAGGATCATTTTGATACTACATGAGTGTTGACAGAGGCATTCATGGGATCCAGTCTTCTCAGGTAAAGGTGCATGGCGAAATTAACCAAAACCGAAATTTTCACAAACCCACTAGGTTAATTTAAAAATCGACACCGAATCAAACAACTGAATACACCATTAGAAAGCTGGAGAAAAATTCTACATTCTGGTCAGACAGAAATTTTTTTTTGTCAGAAAATTTCAGAGAAAAAGCCATTTGAAGTTGACAGGTGGACTCTGCCAAACGTAAATTTGAACTTCTTTTTGACCAAACTGTTTGTATTTCTGATGAAATTGCGTGAATATTTTTCTTAATTCATAGCGCAAAATCTAAGTTATCCAATGGTATGAAAATTTCTGATAAATGACTTTCAGTAATCGAAGTCACGAAGAACTGTTGTGTTTTTCTTTGTTGATTTTGTAAGGATTGCGCAGCATTATTTTTCCGCTTTTTCATTTTTCCAGTTAGGGACTTAGATTAAGGCCTCGTACGCAATGCTGTACTTTCAACAATCCTCACTCGGACATAGTCATTTTTAAATTGTTCAAAAATTATTCTGTTAGTGCCATCTGGTGTCTGAGATTCGGGGCTACCAAATAGGCTATTGATCGAGTTGGTATTAATAAAAAATGTTGAAAAAAATCAACAATCCGCATTCACAGTCTTCACTTCGAGCGAATGACAAATCCCTACATGGTTATCTATCCGGATCAAATTGAAATATCAATTTTAGTCAAGAAACAAAACAATTTTTCTTTGCTCCACAAACATATACTGTAGTTCCTCTGGTGCTACCGGAGAATCCGGTCCCATTTTTGCCTTGGTCCCTCCTTTTCTTTTTGCCCTGCTTCCCTGTTATTGTTTTGGATTGTCTAAAACCTACCCTATCGCAAAAAAAATAACAGGGGGGACCAAGGCAAAAATGGGACCGGATTCTCCGGTAGAACCGTTCCTCTAATAGGAGAACCGGTGCGCTTATTTTTCAAAGCGCACCCTCTAGAGGGTGCGCTTATTAGAGTCGTTTTGAAATTTTTGCGTGAAATCCGAAATCAAAAAAGCGGAATCGGTAGAGCTCGCGGGAATTAAAAAAACGCAAAAAACCCTGTTCGAAAAAAAAATTCTGCTCCGAGATACAGACCCTCAAAGTTGAGGGTGCGCGCTTATTAGAGCGGGGGCTTCCATTAGAGGAAATACGGTGCCAACAACAAAATATTTTTCTTGATATTGTCACATCTATCAACGGTTCGCGACGTTTTTTTACCTATGATGATTTACAGGGTGTTTCAAGAAATGTGCACACTTTTGAACAGCGATAACTTTTTTTCTAGGTCGAATTCCGAAATTCTGTAAACGCAGTTCGAGTCAGTTTTCGCTCCCATTTTGTTTGGTATATAATGTCAAAAACACGATTTTTGCTTGGTCTCCCCTGTAGTTTGGGCCTTGCCCATCCACAGACCAGAGCCCAAACCACAGGGGGGACCAAGCAAAAATCGTGTTTTCGACATTATATACCAAACAAACCGGGAGCTTAAACTGACTCGAACTGCGTTTACAGAATTTCAGAATTCCACCTAGAAAAAAAGTTATGGCGGTTTGAAAGTGTGCACATTTCTTGAAACACCCTGTACATTCCACACGTCTTTCGTTTTGGACCTTAAAACGAAATCTACAAACCCGAATTTATTTATTATTAAAAAATGAGAATAACAGCATAAAACCCAATGGACAACACTAATTTCCTTGTTTCCTTGACAAATTTCCAATTTTATTTTTCAAATTTGTCTGCTTGCGGATGTGTTCCACGTCCTCCTGCTCAAACGATGGACGAATCTCACGTGACGCACCTTCAGCTAATTGGCAGACGAAGACACCTCAGTCACAAGCACTACTGTGAATAAAAATGACTTCAATTATTCTCAAAAGCCAAAAATAAACGGTGATATCAACAATTTTTCGATGCTAATATTTTGCATATTTTGCGACCACTTACCCAAATAAACTTGTATTCATTTGAAAGCTCGTTAAATGCTGCACCGCAAGGGTGCACCGGAAGTTCCGATTTCGGAAAAAATGAATCAAATTTCGGAATTTTCGGAACAACTTAGGCTATTCTGACTCGAATTTAATAATTTGAAAATCTTTTTTGGTAGCTAAGTAGTTGTGCTACAACCTGAAAAACAGTTTTTAAAAATTGCTAAAATTTGTCAAGTTATAAGCTCGTAAATCAAATGAAAATCATTCGAACTTTCATTTGATTTACGAGCGTATAAATTAGCAAATTTTAGCAATTTTCAAAAACTGTTTTTCAGGTTGTAGCACAACTACTTAGCTACCAAAAAAAGATATTACTTTTGAGAAATACTCTTAAATATACAATTTTATGGTAATTTTTGTACAGTTTGACCGACCAAAAAATCGCTTTCATTTGATTAATGATTCTTTTTATAGACTTTGTTTAGCTTAAAAATTGACGAATTTTTATGCTTATACAAAAAGCTCATTTTTGTTGAAGATCTAAATTTCCTCTTTAAATAAGGTGTTGATCATAAATTTTAGATAAACAGTCACCGAGATATGTACAACTAAACACAAAAAGTGGCTTATTTATCAACTGGTTACAACTTATACGCTGATTTTGCTTATATTTTTATTATTTTATGGTGAGGTATTACTGCATTTTGTGTTGAAATAACCGCAAATCGCTGTTCTCTCTATGTGTCTAAAAAATTTGGCCAGACATTATATCTCTGTCGACATTAAAAATTTCCGAGAAGTGGCTTTCAGAGGTAAAATACAAAGTTCTCTGTGAAAATGTTATCACGCCCTACTAGTGCTTATGCTGTTGACGCCTGTGTTTGGTCAAACAGCGAATGGTACAAGAACTATAATGTCAATAATAAAATTACTAATGGGAAAAATCCAGTCTTTTAACGAAACTTATTAACGAACTTATTCCAGTGGCCAACTGCAGGAAAAAGCTATTTTGAGCATTAATTTCAATACACCCTTGCGAGAAGTACTCTAACATTGCCGAATGGAAGCATTACTTGGAGGAAGCTGCAGCTCTGTGGCAGAATGAACAACTTGAAATATCCTTTGCGTTTGGTGATAATGTTAACGTAGTATTGCAAAAGGTTTTGCAGTGGGAGAAGGCTGGTCATTGCCTGTTATTAGCGCCCTATTAAAATGTAAAAAATGCAATTGTTAAATTTAAAATTCCGCTCAAGACAAAAATTATTCAAATGTTAAATTTTTTCGCAAATTAAATGTTTGTTGTATTTAGCGGAATTTGAAATTCGACAGTGACCTTGGAATTTTAAAAACAGCTTAAAGGGGCATGCTCGTAGCCGATGGGAATATTTTGAAAGGCGAGCATCAAGTGAATTCAATAAAACAATTATTTTAAAATCCAAATTTGTTTAGTACTCTCTTGTGATAAGTAATAGTAAGTAAGTAATAGTAAATAAGTAATAATCGTTATCTGACAGCATCGGTGGGACAGTATCCCAAGTGCAATTTTTTCCCTTTGACTTTTACTAAAATGCCACATTTTAATTCTCGTTTGAATTTCACGGGTACACGCCTTTCAAAATATTCCCATCGGCGACGAGCATGCCCCTTGAAGCCCACTATTTTTGATACAAGACTTCTTCATTTAAAATGCTCTGAAAATTTTGTTTTTCTAAAGTTTTTAAGCATACTAACAAGTGTCTGATATAGCTTTTAAAAAGAACAAAGCTTGTTTGGAGTTCAAAAATTTAATGTACTGGTCAAATACAGGCAAAAACTGTCAGCGGTAAATTTTTCAACCTTAGTATTTGTCAATTTTCAGGCACTTAAATGCCGCGAGCTGTGCCTGAACTTGTTCATATTTGAAAATTCAACTGCTTTCAATTTTCATAATAATCCACTAATCTACAAGTGTCAGGTGTTGGAGCTGCGACCTTTCTATAAAAGTCTGGATGAGACCCAGCGCCCTATGAGTTAAAGAATTGGATTACAAAAGAGACTCCGACTTTTTGCTGCTAGATTCAGGAAAAAATCTAGAGAGATTTTTCTCTCTACAAACTAAAAGGAGTATGAAGACAGTTTTATTTTATAAAGACCACATTTTTACAAAGAATATTGGATTTTGTTTTTCGAAACCTAAAATTCACGTCAGTCAATTAAAGAAAGTTGCGATAGAAATGAAAATAGTTTAAAATTTATTTTTCACATTTACAAAGTGTTTGGCCAGAGTGGAGAAGGTCGGCTTTGGAGATGTGAAGAACTTTCTCACTTCGCAAAGCGATGTATTAACGCTTCAAAAGATTTGCTGGAATAGTGGAAAGTAATTACCGTATTTACTCTAATAGAAGCACATGTGCGTTTATTTTAGAGATGATGGCTTGACCTTTTCGGGACGAGACGGGTCAGAACTCAAATTTAAAAATTTCGGGACGGGACTCGGTACGGGACAGGTCAAAAAGTTATATCGGGACGGGACCCCGGGACAGGGAAGATTTTCGGGACGGTCATAAAAATTTCCGATCGGGAATTTCAATCCTATATAGCTTCTTGAAGAGCTTCAATTCCAGACGTTTGACATTCTTCTGATTGATTCACGTTTGTTGGGCTTCCTGTAAGATCTGATTCATGGTGCAGTCAACCATCAATATAACGGTTGTTATTGAAAAATTGAATCGGGACAGGACGAGACGGAATTTAAATAATTTTTTTTGGGACGGGACACCGGGACGGGACAGGTGCCAAAAAATTTCCGGGCGGGATTCCGGGACGGGACGATTCTCTAAAATTAACGGGACAGGACGGAATTGTCCCGTCCCGTCATCATCTCTAGTTTATTTTTTCAGTCCCTTGGCGCCGAAGGCGCCGAAATTTTTAGCAAAAATTTTACTTTTTTTACGTTTTTGCGTTGGACTCTGGTTTGGGATTTTTCTAAAAATTTTAAAGTTTCGGAATGTCTAAAAGCTATTCGCGCCTAAAAAGCTATCCAAAATGCTTATTTACGCCATTAAATTTATTAGTTACGCCCTCAAATTTTCTATTGCCATTTTTCTTTTAAATTTAAATGCCATTTATTAATTTTTTGCAGTAGCATGTAGTCCTGGATCTTGGCTTTCTTATGAGCTGTCAAACTTCCCTGAATAATTGTAGACCTTAAAAGGTTTAAAAAAACGTCAATTAAAAGAAAACTTTGAACCGTCTGAGTCTCGTCGAATTAAAAACTGTTGATAGCTCATTAGATAGCCAATTAGATAGCCAACAGCCATTTGGCAACCAGACATTTTCGATAATTTGCCGAATTCGTCGCGCGATATTTTCGATAATTTTTTATGAAATTCGGGTGAGACAACCGAATTTCATAAAAAATTATCGAAAATGTCTTGTTGCCAGCCATTAGAGACTTTAGCCGTGAAAAAACGGAAATCCTGACGGGATTTAAAAAAAACCAAGGCATATTTACATCTGATGAGTTAATTTAAAGTGAATTGCTGGATTTATCAAATTTGATATCTAGATTTTGAGTCATTGTCTTGGAAAGCGTTAGTACCGTTTGGAAGAAGAGAAAAAGTACCCTTAGGGTGCACAGCATAGCTGTCCAAAGCTTTGAAAAATTCATCTGCAAATTCGTATTTAAAGGGTCATACCAGCACGTTATACGGGCAATTTCAAATTCGCAAAGGCGAGACCAGGCATATTCAAACGAGAATTATTTTTAAATACAAATTTGTCATTTTATTGCACTCCTCAGACTCCCACGAGACAAAAGCAGCGAGACAAATTTTAACCGGTCTGTAGGATAAATTTTTTAACTTGACTTTGAAATATTTTATACTCAAAATGATCAGCAGAATCTGGCGAGCATTTTAGTATTAGGTCGTCCAATAAGTTTTGAGAAAAAGCACGTGGATTCGCTTTAATTTTAAAGTGCATCATTTGGCACATTTGACAATGATGTCTTACGTGTCATATACCATTTTGTAGCCCGTTCTCTGTTCTTTAAACTGTGATATTGAACAATTCTTTGTTATTAAAAAATAGGATCAAAAATAGGAAAACAATAAATGTGCATAAATTTACCAAACTTGAGAAATTATTTGTTTTTTTATTTTTGGTCTAATTTTGTTATAACAAAGAGCCGGTTAATACGACGTTCAAAAGAGGAGAGAACGGGCTACAAAATGGTATATGACACGTAGAGACATCATTGTCAAATGTGCCAAATGATGCACTTTGAAAATTAAAGCGAATCCACGTGCTTTTTCTCAAAACTTATTGGACGACCTAATATTAAAAGCTTCCTAACATGTTAGAAAAAAGATTGTCGCTGAAGCTTGTATCGTGACTCTGACTCGCGAAACACCTGATCAAGCCTCGAGACAAGCTTCAACCACAATCTTTTTTCTAACATGTTAGGAATCTTTTAATATTAAAATGCTCGCCAGATTCTGCTGATCATTTTGAGTATAAAATGTCTCAAAGTCAAGTTAACAAATTTCGGAATTTATTTAGCGGGGGTGGTTGTTGCGCATTTTTTAATTTTTCATAAATCATGTTTAAATGACTCCTAAGTAATTTTTATGTGCTTAAAACGATGAGAAAGTTATTTTGTGACACTTTTCCACATAAAAAATCAATTTTTGGAAAAAAAATTTTTGACCACAATGTGAATTTTTGCATTGGGGGACGAAGGTAAATCACTTTGTATCAAGGTATTCTACCCCGTGTTGGTCACTGGAGCTGGGCAAAAAGAGCCACTATACCCATCTAACCAACCAAGCCCCTACGCCCCCGAAGGGGGCGCAGGAGGTGGGGACACCTCTGGTAAATTCTTTGCGTCGAAGACGCAACAGAACCTCGAAAAAGGAGGTGAGTACCTTTCTGGTAAGTAGATATCCACCTGAAAACCCTGAAATAAATAATGGATAATACTAGACCATAAAGCTAGAATATTAGCTCGCACGGCTCAAAAAAGCACATGTAAAAAACACAAAAGTTGAGATAATCCTTTCGTGTCGACACTATCTCCTTAATAGATTCCACCCCCTTTAAAAATAAAACAAATAAAAAATTGGTGAGTTTAGACAAAAAATGGTTACTTGGGATTCGCTGAATTTCCAAATCAGGATTTCAGAGCAATATTTTAGTCTAAAATTGTCTGGAGCGGGGTCAGGACCCGTTTCTTTCTTCGAATTATTCCAACGAACTTAAGTGCAAAATTTATTTATTCAAAAGCTGAAAAAACGAAGCCTTTGAATCAATGGACAACTGATTTATTGACCTTTTTTCTGAAAACCTCCTCACCCACCTATCTTTTGTGAAAAGCAGAGATAGGTGCTATCCAACCACCTACGTGTCAACCATATATGAGCAAAAAGGCAAGGCTCGAGCTTGTACAACCCACCCCTCTTTCATGTGAACATCGAGTTTTGAGAAACGACAGCCATGAAAAGCTCCACGAAGAGGAATTGCCGATGTTGAGCCTGACAACTCACCGAAGGGCCCAGGTAAAAATCAATTTTTGGGTTGACATATAAGGCAGGCAATGGAGTGCGTTGACAAGCTCCTGCTTTATTCTAACCCAAATAATGTCTTGTCTATTCAACTGCTTGCTGCTAGCCACTATATTGGTGGTGCTTCTGTCAATTGAGACTGATGCTGCACATGATGGTAAGCATCATAAAGAAAAAGGTAAAATTAACCTTTGTTCATTCCAATAACATTAAAACCATTTAAGAGCACAAAGTTGAGAAAGCCGATCACGAACACAAAACTGGTAAAAAGGCTGCTAGTGAGCACGGGTCGCAGTCAAAAAGTAAAAAGAAACTAAATAAAGAGAAAGCTAAGAAGAAACATGCAGGTAAAATAATTTTAACGCACTGATGCAAAAAAAATTTCGGCTATCGAATAGGTCTCTAGTAATCAAAACAACCGACTGTCTCAAAATTTTTCGGGGGAGCGAAAAGGTACTTAGACAGCAACATTAAGTCTTTTTGTACACTTCTATTGTTTAACCACCTTCAATAAGTAATTTCGACAAAAAATTGTATAAAGAGCAGGGTTCCGAATGAAATTTTTTGAAAATTCACAGCACGGCAAAAAGGACATTTTGACCATTTTTGATGAAAAAGGGTCATTTTATCCAGTGATTCATGCTATTTTTAAGCGAAAAAAGGTTGGCAGGAGTGCACTATACCGCGTAGCCCAAAACTGGCTTAAAGCGTGTTTTTTTGATGTGTGAGCAATTAAAACATACTTAAAACGTGTTTTTAGAGTGCGGAAGGCCATTTTTGGAAAAAAAAATTTGACCAAAATTTGACTTTTTGCCTTGGGGGACCAAGGTAAACCACCTGGAGAGGGATTTTTTACCTCGTTTTTCTTACTGAGACTGGGCAAAAAGAGTCTCTAGATGCATTTTTTGATCAAGAGCGTTGCTCGGATTCATCTCAAAGGTAAGTGAGTGCGCGCATCTCTAACTCCCAAGCCCCCTACGCCTCCTCCGGGGCGTAGGGGGCTTGGGAGTTGAGAGGCGCACACACACATACCTTAGAGACCAAACACTCGGAAAAACTCTGGATGCATAAAAACAATGTGCATGCCAGAGTTTTTTATGCGGTAGGTCCCTGCAAGGAAAACTATGTTCAAGATCTTCTTCTTTTGAGAAGTGGCTCCTACTCAGGCCAACTCAGATCTAAATGAAAAACCAAATGATGTTATTGATGTCGAAGATATTGTTGAGGAGACCGAATAAATGTTTACTATTGCGGCAATAAACGAAAATGAATATTCAAAAAAAATTCAAATCCTATCTTAATAAAGTATTCACGTACCCTCTCCAGGTGGTTTACCTTGGTCCCCCAAGGCAAAAAGTCAAATTTTGGTCAAAATTTTTTTTTCCAAAAATGGCCTTCCGCACTCTAAAAACACGTTTTAAGTATGTTTTAATTGCTCACACATCAAAAAAACACGCTTTAAGCCAGTTTTGGGCTACGCGGTATAATGCACTTTAGCCAAAAGGTTTTGACTAAAAATATCAAAAACGCAAAATACTCGGGGTCCTGCAAAAGAACAAATCTTTTTTAAAAAGACGATTTGGAACCCTGATAAAGAGCCTTTTTATAGAAAAAGCGAAGTAAATCACAGAAATAAAAATGTAAGAGCCATAAATCAGACACAGAGTTTTTAAACGTCCAAACATGTAACTTTTTACTGTCGGGTATATGCAGCAGTCAGCTTTTTCTGTTTTTAGGCTTAATTTGAATTAGAAAAATTTGGCAAAAAAAGCAAAGGAAAGGGGATTCTGGACTTTTACCAGTGTCTTTGGTCTAGTTGATTGCCTATTTTACTGCAAAATTTTTTAGCTGCTGACAAGAAAAAAGAGGCTGAGAAAAAAAAGGGGGCTGAGAAAAAAACAGCTAAAAAAATAAAGGCTGAGAAAAAAGATGAGGCAAAAAAGAGTAAAGCACCAAAGGAAGAAAAGAAAATAACCGAAAAGCCAGAAGAGGTAGCTGAACCTGCGGAACCAGAAGGAAAAGCCGCAGAGGAGCAAGCCGCAGAGGAGCCAGCCACAGAAGAGCCAGCCACAGAGGAGCCAGCCACAGAAGAGGCTGAGCAGACCGAGGGCGATACTGCACCGCCCGCAGATGAAGTTTCTGAGGATGCAGAGGCTCAGCCTGAAGCACAGCCTGAGAACACTCAATCAGAAGAAAATGGAGAAATGGCACCTGACGCAGAACAATCTCCAGATACTCCAAATGAGTAAATGAACAAGTTTTGATACAAAATTGAGCAATTGTAAAATGTATACCAATTGAATTTCTGGAATGGTAGTAGACAATAAAATGTTGAGTATGCAAGTATGTTTCAAAAATTTTATCTGAGCAAAACTGTTGATAAAAAATGCACATGGAGACTCTATTTTGCCTAGCTCCAGTGATCGAAACCAGGCATAACATCTCAATACTAGGTTGATTGGCGCCGTACAGGCGCCTTCTTACAAAAACAGTATGTCAATTGTTGTAACACCCACAAAAACAGATTCTGCTACAGAGAAATTTGCAAAGGTATCTTCCGGGTAAATCGGTTACAATCCCATCTACAGGGTGGCGCAAAAAAATTCGGAAAATTTTTGAAATTTTCTGTTTTCTTCATTTTTGTTGTACGTACGTTTAGTTAATAATTTTCGTGTGTGCTGCATCGATTTTTTGCATTGTTTGTTATTGTCGACTACTCTGTGCATTACAACTTCTTTTTTAAGGCAATGTCTGAAGTGAAGAAGCAAGACCTGTGCTCAGCTTTGGTCCACCTGCGCCAGAAGGGAATCTCAACAAGCCAAATCGCGTGAGTAACAAGTTAGCTTTGTTTTTTTCTTTGTTTTGTTTCTTTGTTTCGTTTGATTTGTTTTAATAAAGCTTTTCGTGTCTAAAACTGGCTGAATACATAGAGGTTCCCGGGCCTTGCCACCCAAAAATCGGGAATCGACCGGGCAAGGGGGGTCATGCCCGATTTTTTTCCGATTTTTTTGCGCCACCCGGTACGTAGTTAAGGTGGTCTTCGAAGGCTGAGATACCCTTGATAGTGTTTGTGCACTTTAGGTGGTTGGGTTACAATCCGTGTTTACAATCCAAAAGCTCATAGCAAGCTCATTCATAACACAAAGAGGAATATGATATTGCATTCAAAAAAAAAGAAGAAGCGCAACAAAACTGTCTTTTGGAATTGTAACATATCATGTAATGTAACATATCCAAATTCAAGGGGGCAGGGCCCTCTCATCAAACAACCACAAAACACACAAACATCCACACAAACAGCAAAGAACTGCACATAATATTTCACCACAACAACACAAGCTAATTTGATAATAGTTTCCAGTGCTTTTCCTAGACTTTCCCAGGGCCATTGGACTATCTTCGGCGAAGACACTCACACCATGGAATTTGACCAGAATTGATCAGTGGAGCACAGTGGATCGTCCAGCCCACCCAGCGGAGTTCAACCAATCAGAGGAGGAGAAGCAGCCTCGAGAAGCCCTTTATAAGCCGCCCATTGAGACCATTGCCCTCACATCCTAAAGCTTAGGAGATGGCTTTGCCGCCAGCTACCGCGGCCTTAGACCCCCTATTGTCGTGCTTGTATATTTTGGCCTGTACCCATTGTTAGGTTAATGTTAAGCGTTATATATAACCCTATGTAACCCCTATGGAAGATAGATTTCCATTCGTGCAAATATCAATAGCATTGGTGGCTTAGTGGTCAGTGTTTTTGAAAATGACAGTGACATCTGACACTGACACTGACGTCAGCCTGACACTTAAACTGACACTGACAGTGACACTAACACTGACATTTGAAAAGTGACACTGACGTCACTGTCACTGTCAGTGTCAGTTTAAGTGTCAGGCTGACGTCAGTGTCACTGTCAGTGTCACTTTTGGCGAACTGTCACTGTCAGTGTTATTGTCATGTCACTTTTCAGTTTTTTCCCCAAATGTCACTGTCATTTTCAAAAACACTGGTCTGAACCAACCGAACGAAGTGGTCGTCCACTTGGTGCGAATTTTTTTTACGTTTTTCACTAATAGTGGTAATGCGGCGGCGTACTGTGAAAGTCGGTCGTCGGTTTGATTCCGGCGACGAGCATGCCACTTTAATTTAAAGCATCTGAAAAAATTTCATTTTAAAAACTGAAGCGTAAAGAAGGAAACTTCATGCTTCAGGCCAAATACTGCTACCCAATATTTTACCCAATATTTTACCCAATATTTTACCCAATATCCAATACTTCAGAATGGACTTATCCAATATTCTAACTCGATGACAGAACTAACGACGGCTTGTACCTTTGAAGCTGCCAGAAGACCTAAAACCAACTGGTGATGGTAGCGCACCACTCATTGAGACTGTGAAGCAACTACCACCAAAAGCTAGTGCCCACTCGATGACTTTGAGACAGAGATCGGGGGACAACCGCAAAATTTATCAAAAAGACAAACTTATAAATTTAGTTAAACTTTTAGTTTCTTGGGCTTAGATAGGCAAATGGAAAGACTCATATGCTAGACTTCATTATTTTTGACTAACACGGGAAAGGCACGATTAAACAGGTCAGTGTGGCACAAATGCTATTTTTCATGTCGCAGGTTTGACCCCATCAGTGCCGTGGGTTTTCCGAATTATTTTGCTGTTTTTCTAATTGCACGCATGTTCGTTTATCTAGCAAGATGGAAAGCTCAAAGGACGCTCAAGAAAGCAGCACCCATGGTAGTGAAAAACGGCAAAACGACAAGAAAACGGCAAAATTTTTCAAAAAAGAATTAATGTTGGTAGAAAAAAGGGGAATTATCCGAGCGTGGGTCGAACCTGCGACATGAAAAAATAGCTTATGCAAAGATCCCACTGCGCCATACTGACATGCTTGATGTTGCTGATAATTGTGGCTATATTTTAGCTGCTCGATTTTACGATTTTAAAAAAGGAATATCTCTGCCTAGACTGCTCCATAGGAAATTTCGATTGCGGTCCAGTAACAAGCTTTGTCAGCGCTATCTTTTGGTATATAACGTTCTTCAATAGGCCACGGGGTGGTCGTGCCTTTCCCGTGTAAGATTGAAAAAAACAATTTTTTATAATTAAAAAAAAACAAATCAACTTTACATAGCATTTGGGTCGGG
Source organism: Ditylenchus weischeri (assembly GCA_029231635.1). Lineage (NCBI taxonomy): Eukaryota > Metazoa > Nematoda > Chromadorea > Rhabditida > Anguinidae > Ditylenchus > Ditylenchus weischeri. Next base: position 193,960 of record JAMRYI010000160.1, on the reverse strand, counting down.
GAGGGTGTGTGTGTTACGCTAATTAATGGTCCCCTTGAGAGAAATTTATCTTTTTTCTGTGAAATATTTTAACGGGCGAGTTTGTACTCATTGGAAAGCCCTTTCGCAGGCGGAGGACCTTTTGCGTTTAGATTTGGGTTTTGCTGTAAAAATTTTTGAAATTTTCATGGTTGAACTTGAAAGTTGGGGGTTTTATGGGAAAATCGGAGCGAAAAACTTTTTGTGAACAAAAACCTTTTTTTGAATTGCCAAATTTGGGTTTTTGGGTTTACGGCCCGATTGGTATTGTAGTATTTTGCCACACTGAACTTTGTCTTTCAAATGCGGGCGCCCGAGAAGGCGCCAGTCCGCTTGTATGCTATATTTCACATACAGCTACTAAATATTTAAAAAGAAATAAGATTGGGCACATCATTTAAAAATACTGAGTTTGTTTGAGCTATTTGAGCGTCGTAACAGTAGCATTGCCCAACTTGTATTCCTGATAAAAAAAATAAGGCTTTCTGCAAGTCATACACTGAAGGTAGAAGACATCGTTCTTTGATACTTCTTGGAGTTTGCTCCAAATTTGATGCGTACGCTTTCTTTTCTTGTTTGGGGTCGGTGAATTGGGCTGTTGAAGAATTATTTTCGCTTTCCTGTGACAGCTTGATACTTTCTAAAACAGGATTCGGCCAAAAAAGTTGAGAACAACTCACAAAAAAGACATACCGTATTTCTTCTAATTGCCGCACATGTGCGCTTATTTTTCAATCACCCGAAAATCTGAAATTTTCAAATTCGATCTAGAGATTTTCGGGTGCTTAATCAAGATCTGAAAAGTGGAATCGGTAGAGCTCGTGGGAGTTAAGAAAATGCATCAAACAGCTTAGCAAAATATTTACTCTGCTCCGAGATATAAGTCTTTAAAGTTAGGGGTGTGCGGTAATTAGAGACTGTGCGGCAATTAGAAGAAATACGGTATATGTCGACGTGACAGAATGAAAATCAAAGTTTCAAGTGAAAATTAAAATCACGATGAAAATGAAAATTTTCATTTTCATCGTGTTTTTCATTTTGGAAACACTGCTTGATACCCTGCCTGCAAGTCAGTGCTCTAACAAGTTGAGCTATTGGGTCGCTTTAGACCTGTGTGCTTATTTCCCACTATATTTTTTGTATCCATATAACATTTATGGAAGACTTGTGTAAGGCTAATTTTGTGCTTGTAATAAGAATTTTAGGCCCTATAAGTAGAGATGATGACGGGACGGGACAATTCCGTCCCGTCCCGTTAATTTTAGAGAATCGTCCCGTCCCGGAATCCCGCCCGAAAATTTTTTGGCACCTGTCCCGTCCCGGTGTCCCGTCCCGAAATTTTTAAATTTGAATTCTGACCCGTCCCGAAAAGGTCAAGCCATCATCTCTACCTATAAGTCAGCCATTGATTTCAAACACTTGTGAGGTCATTTTGAGAAGTGAACGAGCATTTTCATCATTTTAACTGGTCAAAGTTTAATTCAGGACTTAGCTTTTTAACAACATCTTAGCACTGTGTTGTAGCGCAGTTTAAGAGCTACAAAAAGCTTTTGAGTCTTAAAGTTTAAGACAATGACTTTCAAAACTATGAAGTTTGAGACATGGCCTTTTGAAAAAAAAATTTCTTTAAAAAATGACCAAAATCCAATTTTTTAACATTTTTGGCGGATTTTAAAGAAATTTATTTTTTTGAAATGTTAAGTCAAAAATATCAAAAAAAAATTGCGGGCGAAAAAATAGAAGCGCAAGCTCTTCTACTAAAAGTTTTACGGTAAGCCTTACTTGTGGTAAAGGTAACAAGAGTGGCAGGATGATAGCAGGAAATGAGCACATAGGTCTAGGGTGATCCAACCTCCAAAATAAGTAAGCTAGAATATCTGTAAGACGGTTGTTATAGAAACTAAAAGAAGAATAAGCTTAAAAGAAATCATAAGAAAATGCAAAGAAGTTTTAGTTTATTAAAAAATTAGATGAGATAAGTCCCCCGAAAATCCAAATATATTATCATTCACAATTCAAAATATCCATTGTTTGTTTGGATCATTAAGTTTTTTTGCTACTGTTGTCCACCAGAACAAAAGTTTCCAAGTAAATTTAGTTGTGTGCTTCTCGAAAACATTTTCATAAACGTCACGTGACATATTCTTTTTTAAAAAGAAAATGTCTGGATGCCGTTTGCTTGTAGCCTTGAAAGGGCATGCCCGTCCGTGAGAGAAAGGTATGGAAAATGGCATATTAAGAGAAGAATTAAGTTCAAACAATTGTCAGGCTGATGACGTTTGATTTCGACTTCCAAAGCAAAGTTTACGCTACCAAATTTCTAATTCTAACCTTACGTGCCTGAAAATTTTACTAAACTAAATTTAACGCTTGATATTTTGTATTCTAGCAAATATTCGTCAGAATTTTATTTTTTCCATCATAGTGTTTTAATGAGCATTTATTTACACTTTTCATATAAATACAGTTAATTCTCTAATAAAACCACCCGGCCCTATTGACCTATCCGGGGCCATTTTTCCCTTTGGTCCCCCCTTTGGTTTTTTTGAAAATTTTGATGTGAAATTTGTGAACATTGTGAACACAAATTGAGCCTAGGCCTAACCCTGGAGACATTTTGGAAATATTTCACATCAAAATTTTCAAAAAAAACCAAAGGGGGGACCAAAGGGAAAAATGGCCCCGGATAGGTCAACAGTGCCAACCACCCTTTGCTTTTTCAAAATCGTGTTTTTGGCGTTGTGACCAACTGTTTTAAAATTTGTAGCCAGTGAGATGGGCTATGAATCGAAGCCTAACTTGTCTAAGATCAATATTCTAAAAGTGTATAAAAATAAAATTCCAAAAAAGAAATTGAATCAGGGGTTGAACTTCTTAGAGAATTTACGGTCGATCAAAAATCATTGTCCAATTGCTGCAATTCACCATAGTTAACTTCAACCCCCCAATTAGAGATGAATAGGTTGCTGACATTGTTTCTAGTGAACTTTAACGTCCAGCCAATGGTGAACACCTGGACTAAAAACATATAGCAGTGACAAATCTAAAAGTTTGCGAATTTAATTATTTGAAGGTATTAGCTAATGCAAAAGTTTGCAACAAAAATTTACTGTCAAGTAGTTGAGTTCCACGTGGTTGAGCTTTGTTTGTATATTATACACACAATACACTGCCAAGCAGATGAAAACAAGGCTAAAAAAGGTCAGGGCCGACTCCTGCAAATCCAAATAGATTATTATATAGCAGTCTCGCTTTGCAAAAAATTGCAGTACTTATAAGTTATCGACCGTCATTTTTCAAAGTTTTTTAATCTTCCTTAAAACTTAACTTAACCTTTTTTGGCTAAACTAGGTTTAGAAAAACTGGGTCTTTACGTACAGAAAACGTGTTTTTAGGATTTGGCCAACCATTTTCGAAAAAATTTACAAAAAATTGACATTTTGCTTTGGTCACCAAGGTAAAGCAATTTAAAAAGGTACCCAAATAGAGGGCGAGCATTTTGCCTTTTTGTAAAGTAAAAAGGGTTCTTTTCGGCTATCGGGAGTACCACGGTTTAACTAGTTTGATAATTGACCAGTTTAATACGGTGGCACTCCCGGTAACCGAAAAGAGCAATAAAGGGCGGCAACCGGACATTTTGTAAAATGTTGTGTGAAATTCGGGCGAAAACAACCGAATTTCATTCAAAATTAGACAATGACAATAAATGTCCGCGGGCAAATTGCACAAATTTTACAAAATATCCGGTGACACTAATGAAGAATAGGGTTCCAAAAATCAGCCTGGCCCCCCCCCTGTTGTTTTATTTGTAAAAACAACAGGGGGACCAAGCTGATTTTTGGAACCCTATTCTTCACTATAGCCATGTCCGGTTGCCATAAAGGGCGCAAATTGGCATAATATGATTTGGTTTGCTAAAAAGCTCAAATGTGCTACAAAAAACTTCAAACTTAAATTTGCCAAAATTTTTGTATTGATTTGTTTAGTATCATGTAGCCCGGGACTCAAGCTTTTCAACAAGCTATCAAATTTCATTGGACAATTTCAGAAATTTAGAGATTTGGGAGTTTGAATGAAGTAACAAAAACATGAAAGTTAAAGGGGGACTTTAGGGGGGGGGGGAAATTTGACACAAAATGCCCAACTTCGCGAGACTCTTAAATTTGCCAAAATTTTTGTATTGATTTTTTTAGTATCATGTAGCCCGGGACTGTTGCTTATGTCAATAAAGTTATGCGTCGCGTTGGTGATTCTAGGTGAAATGTTGATAAAATAGGAAAAAACCATGATACCGGTACAGTCAAACCCCGATATAGTGCGACTCCGATATAGTGCGAACCCCGATATAGTGCGACCTTGAGCTCGACCCATTTGGTCAAAAGTCTTTAAAAGTCTCGATAGTGCGAGTCCCGATATAGTGCGAGTATCGTTATAGTGCGAATTTTGTTTGGTCCCCAGGGGTCGCACTATATCGGGGTTTGACTGTACCATGGTGCGGAAAAATTTCGCAATTTTGCGAAAAAAAATTTTTTTTTTAGAAAGTCCAGAAATATTTCTTAACCGCGGGGAACATTTGCATAGAGCAAGTTTGTAAAAGGAAATATTTAAGAAAGTAAAAAAATAAAAATTTTAGAGACTCGCGAAGTTGGGCATTTTGTGTCAAATTACCCCCTAAAGTCTTACCTCCTTTAATTCATTCAAGCTCCCAAATCTCTACATTTCCGACATCATTCAATAGAGTTTGATAGCTAATTAGAAACCTGAGATCTTTTTAGGTGTTTCCGTGCCGTTTCAGAGCACGAGAATCGATATTAGACGGGTCCTTTTCCCTTGAGGATAAATTAAATTTTGCGCTGGCTGGAGGGGGTTTTGCATTCCATAGTGTTACCAAAATAAGATATTCAGCTATCCTCCAGTAGCCTCAAACTCAAAACAAAAGTTATTTTTTGGTAAAAAAAATGAATTTATAAAATGGTCAACCACCCTCGAAAGGTGCCGAAAAGTACTCGAAAGGTGCCGAACAAGTACCCCTCTAAAAACCTTTTTCACTGCTATTAAAACAACCTCACCAATTTCACCCAAAAAAACTTCTGGAGTGCAAACCACAAGGAAATTAGAGTGAACAGAAGTGATAGCAGGTCAAGTACAGCCATTCCAGTGAAGAAATAGCTGGTCCTGAGCCAAGGTTTCAGCTCGTTCCACATAATCAGGCAAACGGCTATGCAAATCTTAAATAAAAAATATTAGTTTGTAAAATAAGTTCAGAGAAAACTCATTAAGATTTTTTTCATTTATTTTGGGGATATCGATGCGGCCTTTTCACAAAAAATTTGACCACTCATTCATACGATCACCACAATGGAGGTCAATGGACGGATTTTCAAGTCTCTGAAACCTCACAGCTCTGCCAGTTTTCAACATTTTTGGCAGGAGTGCAGTATATATGTAGTCCTCCAAAAAATTATTTTCGGCCACTTTTTCGCGTGTTTAAGCACCTGAAACGTGTAGAAAACATGTTTTTAGGTGGCGGAAGACAACTTTCGAGAAAAAATTTTGACCAAAATTTCACTTTTTGCCTTGGGGGACCAAGGCAAACCACATGGATAATTTCAGCCATTATCGATTTTTTACCTTATTTCTAACGCTGAAACTGGGCAAAAAGAGCTTCTTATTGCATTTATTGTTAAGAGCATTCTCGGAATCATGTCTAAGGTAAGTGAGTGCGCGCATCTCTAAATCTCAAGGCCCCCCCCTGGGCCCCCGAAGGGGGTTTGGGGGGTTTGGGCGGTTTGGGGGTTTGGGGGTTTGGTGGGTTTTGGGGGGTTTGGGTGGCTTGGAGTTGAGATGCACACACCCACATACCTTAGACGCAAATCACTCGAAAGTGACTCTGGATGCATAAAATGTATGCATACCAAAGTTTTTTTATGCGGTAGGTCTCAGTATTCAAAACTATGTTCAAATTCTATTTTGATTTGATGAAATTTGATGAAGACGGATCAAATTCAACATGGTAAACACTGTTCGCTAAAACTTTACGAAGGCTGTTTGTTAAACGCGATATGTGCTATTAAAACATCTTAAATAAACAAAATCACAAGGATTCAGTATTAGAAACAAGGTAAAAAATCGATAATGGCTGAAATTATCCATGTGGCTTGCCTTGGTCATGTTTTCTACACGTTTCATGTGCTAAAACAATAGAAAAATTGCCCAAAGTGGTTTTTTGGAGGACTACATATACTGTACTTTAGTCACATTTTTTGGCTATTTAAAGTAATTACCTTATTCTCAAGGTATTTTATAGAGAAATAAAAACTTTTCAATAGTTGGGTAGTAAAAATAGAACTTTATAGTCGGACCACTGGCTTCCTGCCTCCGACTTCTACATCCGATTTTCTACCTGTATTGTGACCAAGCTTTTAAACGTCCTTTTTTAAAAAGATTTGTCCTTTTTCGGACCCCAAACCTTTTTTATTTTTGAGGTTTCACGTCAAAAAATTTTTTTTTTCAAGCACTGGATAAAATGACTTTTTCTTTCAAGGGTAGACAAAATTCCGAAATTTCCTTTTTTTTTTGAAAAAAAATCTAAGAGGTCTGTAAAACAGCTGCTTTGTACAGAATACTACTGGCTATAAAATGGTGTAAATGGTTTCGTAACCAGTAATCAAAACTTTTGAGAATAGGTCGCAGCAACATTTGCGAAAAATCCTGCCTGTTTTTACCAAAACTTGATAGACAACTTAATAAAATTAGCTTTGATGCAAAATAAATATGATGTGCGTAAAATGAAAAGAACTCACAGTTAAGTACATTTTAGCCACAACCAAGGGAGAATACGGATAGTGGCACAGGTAGCGGGGCACTTTGCCCCCATTGGCGGCAAAAGCCAATTGCATTTGATGTGGGCGCAATCCACAACTTTTCGCCTAGCTGTTTTTGGTGGTGTTGCTGCAAAGGTGGGCAAACACAGCGAGCATCACCAAATGAATTGGTGGAAATAATATTTATTCAACTGCTTTTTTTCCGTCTCCCTCTCATGGAAATGGCCAATCGATACAGTTCAATACAGCAATATTTTTAGTGGTGAGGATTTTTAGTTGTTCATGTAAAAAAGTTGAAGAAAATGGATAAAAGTGTTAGTGGGCGGGGGGGAGCTGGCTGGGGGTGGATGTAAGTGAACAAGTGGTCGATATTATTGATTTTGTGGAGAAAGGAAAGTTTGCAAGCAAATGACAATTATTCACCTTGACGCACACAGTTCAATTTTGTATTTTTTCTCTACTTTTTTCTTTTAAGGAATATATAGTGTTTTTATTAAATCAGAAAAAATATTTGATGCACAGAAACTTAATCAGGGCACGTATATGTCCTTTTTAAAAAGATTTGTCCTTTTTTCGGGACCCCAAATCTTTTTTTATTTTTGAAATTTTAGTCAAAATCTTTTTTTTTCGCTTCGAAATGGCAATAAGCACTGGATGAAATGACCTTCAAAATTTTCCTTCAAAATGGTCAAAATGTCCTTTTTTGACCAAATGTCTTTTTTTTGAAATTTTGAGATACGAGCCCTGAACTTAATCCATTTAAAGGCGAGTAAAGATGATTAAGTCAAATAAAATTCGCTTTCAATAGGCTTAAATTGTTTTTCATAAGTATTTCTATAACATTTATTTTCCAACGTGCAGCCCTGGATCTCAGCTTTACAACGATCTATCAACTGACTTGAAAAAATGCAAAAAGTTAGAGACAAAGGGACGACTATCGATTCGTGACTATTTAGGACATGACTTTTGCAAATATTGATTGAAAATAAATAATCAATTTTTGTTAGGAAAAATCTCCTAAACTCACTTCTTATTCCAAAATGTCTCCCTAAATCCGAATTCGTTGAGATCAGGTCAAAATAGTTTCTAGGAGCTGAGATATTCATATAAGTATACGAGTGGTTCGAATTTTCTGACTGGTCTACCCAAAGAAGCTATATCTTAGCTTCTAGAAATTATTTTGACCCGATCTCAACGAATTCGGATTCAAGGAGACATTTTGGAATCAGGGGTGGCTTTGGGAAATTTTTCCTAACAAAAACTGATGATTTTCAAAATTTCTAAAAGTTACGTCATAAATGGCCACAAATCCATATTTTACAAAGAAAAGGGCATTTGAATGGACTGGATATTCGAAACAAGTTAATCTATTCATAGAATTTTTTTTAATTCTGTTAAGCCATTTGATAGCTCGTCAGAAAGCTGAGACTCAGGACCGCACGCTGATATAAAGATTAGAGAAAGGTTTTTAGATATAATTGAAGAATACTCGGAAAAAATGTCAAATTTGACTGGGTAAATCATTCATTTACTTCAGGGTTTCGATATGTACTTATCAATAAGATTTGTACTTATTTTCGTTTTATCTACTTATTTTGTACTTATTTTTCAAATCAGTCAAATAATTGTGCGAATTTTCCAGAATCATCTCCTCAAGACAGTTTGCTAATGCCCAGACAGTAATTTGACTTGCAGGAACAACAGTTCCGGTGTAGTACAGTGTGTGGACATCTGATCATGAAAAAAAGAAAACTTCCGAAAAAAATCTAGCAGGAAAAAACGTCTACAGTCAGACCTGGTTACAGTGCGACCGTGGGGACCGACCACAATTCGCACTATAACGAGACTCACACTATATCAGGACTTATGAACCAAAATGGTTGGAAAACGCACTATATCGAGTTTTGCACAATGTTCAACAAAAACTCTTTTATTCTAGCAATAACATTAATACATCACTTTTAACAAAAAAATATCAGCGGTTGGACAAAATAAAATGGGTGATTTTCGGCTGCAGCTGTTTCTTTCGGCGCTCTTCATAAAAAGAGCCATCCAGTTGATCGGTGAGGCGGAGCACGGCTGGATCCCACGAGTTCTCTTGCACATATTGGCCGACGAATTCTAAATGGCTCTGCGCTTCTTGACGGCTGATCGGCGGCTTCTCTACTTCAACTTCTTCGATGTCCAATGTCTCACTGTCGCTCATCGCGCTGTCCTTTTCAATTTCAGTTCCTCTTGAAACCTCCTCCACAATTTCGGCTAACGAGAGAGTTCCATTTATAAGTATCTACGTGATATAGAAATAATATTTATTCAAAAACCTACAAGTTTTCACAAACTCGTCCACGTTCATGAAGTCGTCCATTAAAATGCCTTCATCAATCCCACCTAGCTGTTGCAAATTATTCCAGGCACTGAGGAGTTCATCATCATTGGATTCCTCGTCTTCTTCATCTCCACATGTTGGTTCCTCAAGTACAAAAAACGTAATGATAAAGCGTAAATGACCTTATAAATAAATTTGGCTTGTCGGAAGTAGTTGTTGATCGTTTGCTCAGTCACTTGTGCCCATGCACCGCGTAGCATATACAGCGAGTCGAGCAATGATGCCTTGGAGCTCTTTCCGGCCTCCAGTTCAGATATGGGGACACGAAGAAGCAACTTGCGGTGATGCGTTTTCAGATTCTGAATGACGCCCTGATCCATTGGCTAAAAAATTTAATTATTTGATCAACTCGATCAACTCAACAAAAAACCTGTGAAATTGCAGTGGTGTTCGTAGGAAAAAATTTGATTTTGATATTGTCCAGCTTCAAGTTGGGGGGTGAGCTGAGCAATTGTCTAGATAATGCAACACTTTTGATTGTCATCCTTCTTTAAGTTCTTCTCCCACTTTTTCAGCTGAGATTCGAAAATAATTCCTGACAAAAACAAAGTAAACCGGTGCATGGAGCAACTTTACAATAATACTTGTCATCCATACCTTTTTGTTGGCTTCATAGTCGACTGGAACCTTGCAGTTCTTGAAACAACGAGGCTTTGCTGATTTCCCGATCACTAGCAATGGAAATTTCTCCGTGCCCAACATGTTCGCGCACACCAGAACTGCAATTCTTTCTTTGCTTTTTTGCCTCCCATGCATTTGTCTCCTGTAAATATAAGGGAAACAATAAGAATTAGAAAAAAAGAGAACCTACCCTTCATAGCCATCATCTTGTCGGGTAGGAGCTGCCAAAAAAACCTGTCTCATCCGCGTTAAAGGTATCGTCTGCTGAATAGCTAGTCAAAGAGCCTTGCAAAATCTATTGTTGCCACTCGCGTAGAGATCCAATCTCTACTGCTCCAGCTTTGCCTTGCTCAGTTTTGAATCGAATGCCATGACGGTCCTTGAATCCCTTCGTCCAACCATTACTTGCTTCAAAGTTGATGATCCATAGTTCAGCTGCGATAGCAAGTGCCATTTCTTGTAAGAGGTTGATAAAGATCTGAAAAGATGCACAAAAAAGTAACCTTCAGCAAATCTCCGCTCACTGGAACATTATTGCTTCGGACCTGCTTGTGCCAAACGATTAAAGCTTCTTCCATCTGTTCGTACTTTCTTGCTCCGAGACACACCCTTTTTGCTTTGCTGCCATCCTCGATGGCTTCAAGAACTCCTTCTTTATCCTTCAGAATCCTGCGAATAGTGGCCTCCGGCATCTTGAAATTCTCCGCAAGCCTAGTCTTGTTGTTTTCCTTCTCGGCTGCTTCTATCTCGGCTGCTGATTTCTTTTTTCTCGAACAACGATATTACGCGACGCTTTTTAGGAGTAGTCTATAAATTCAGGATAAATATTCAATTGAGACTCTAAATTGAGAAATAGCCAAAAAAGTCAGCGAAAAGACAGCAACAAACTTAATTATATAAAACGTAAGCAGAAACGTGAAAAACAAACATATTTTTAAAATTTTTATTTGAAAAATTTGCGATTCGCACTATATCGAGACTGGTTTTATTAGTCGGGGCCGTAAAAGCGTCGCACTATATCGAGACTCGCACTATATCGGGACTAAAGTTTAACCTATTTTAGTCAAAAACCAACTAAATCGAACTCAAGGTCGCACTACATCGAGTTTTGCACTATATCGGGGTCGTACTATAACGAGGTTTGACTGTAATAGAAATTAACTTTTTCGCTCTCATTGTTGAAATTTGTTATGTTTTGATGTAAAAAACAGTGTTAAAAGCGATTTTAGCATGTTTTGGGAAATGAACTTATTTTTGACTCAAAATCTGATTTTTTCGAAAATGTACTTATTTTCAAAACTTTGAGATCGAAGCCCTGATTTACTTACAGCCTTTCCTGATGGCAGTTGCTGACTTTTTGACATGAATTTAAGATTTTTTTTGCATTTCTAATGCCGATCCAGTTACTGTCCGAATTTCGGTAACTAGGTATGTGGGCTGTCAGGTAACCCAAACCGATTAACCAAAAATTTATTATCAAACCTTGGTGGGTGAAAGTAGAAATCAAATCCTCAAGGATGCAATTGAGAAGTTTTATTATATTTGCTTGAGTTTATTTTTACACAGATGATTTATTATTTAGTTTATTTTATTTATAAAATGATCTTTTTCGAATCACCGTAAATAATATTATTCACATATCACACACATTTTTCCACTTTAAAAATCCAACTGCCATGTCTTGATCTCCATTGGCTTAAGTTTCAGTTCTTTCTCCACCACTTGGTCAACCTGGAGTAAGGAGAGTGTTGCATTGGCGACTCTATTTAATGGACCATTTGCAAACAGGGAGTGAATTGCAATCTACAAATGCTAATTTTCGGCTCTAGGTAAATTCATTTGCAAAGTTCGTATCCCTGTGGCTTTTCCCTGTGGCGGACATCACCTTTGTTAGAGAGTTCGAATCTCGTAAGGAGCAATACTTTTCCTGCAATTTTTCATTAGCCATTTTGAAAAGCGGATTGTTTGACCCCGGACTATTTGAGTACCATCACCGGAACACTGGCTAAGTACCATCACCGGAACACTGGCTAAGTACCATCACCGGAATACTGGCTAAGTACCATCACCGGAACACTGGCTAAGTACCATCACCGGAATACTGGCTAAGTACCATCACCGGAATACTGGCTAAGTACCATCACCGAGGTACTTGGGTACTACCACCTGGACGGCTAGGTACGACTTCCTAGGTGCATAGTCAACATAAATAATCGAATAATTAAATAATCTCTACTTTTGTCTGTGAACTTGCCGACTGATGTTTGACCTAGACTATTTGAATGCCACCACCTAAATACTACCTAAATACCACCCATTATCACCGAGGTACCTGGATACTACCACCTAGATGACTGAGAACCACCTCCTCGGTGCCATCACGTGAGTACCACTAAAAACAGAAATGACTGTGTGCAGTACAGAAGTAGCAGAAGGTGCTTTATGGCGAGTTTGTGAGGTGCGAGGTTGAGATAAAACGGTGACTAGGTCTCGCGTTTTTCATTGAAAAATGCCAAATCTGATATAGATGATCTATACCTAGAACCAAAAAGTAGATACAGGTCATCTATATCAGATTTTGCATTTCTCAATGAAAAAGGCGAGATCTAGACACCGTTTTACCTCGATCTCCCACCTTACACCTCCATTGTAAGCGCCCTATTAAAAAGAGACTAAAGGACAAAGACTTGAAGACTGTAGCAAATTTCGGGCCAGAGAAGCACGTTTGAACTCGTCCTAATGTACGCTGACCTACCTTGCGCCTAAGGCTTTGCCTAAGTTAGAAAAAAGACACAATTTGGCTTTAAAATAAACTTTTCACATATGGAGCCCAAATCAGATTAGGCCCGAGTGTGTGGACTCCAAATGAGTGTTAACGAAAATTGATGCTTCTTGTGAGATTCGATTTTTCTGATAAAAGTGATTGCCACCACAAGTATTTGAACCTTGCAGATGAATTTACTTGGAGATGAACTTACCGCAGATGAATTTACCGTTTACCCTAATTTTCTTCATTCGCTTCAAAATATAATAATCACAAGTCTATCTTACCTGTCCATCACTATCCAAAGCACAATTCATGTGGACAGGGGACTCTTTGCTCAAGGGCAATCTGCATTCTAAACCCAAACGGTGCAGTATCAATGCTGCTGAAGGGCGAGCCAAAGTAGTCGATTTCTTGTTGGCTTCTTTTTCACCTACATCAGCATATTCAGTGAGCTGGCTAGAAGAACGTAGAGCAACCAGATGGATGTCGCAAGGAAAAGGGCTTTGGACAAAAGAACTAGACGGGGCAGTGTCTAAAGCAACAAAGATTAGATGAAAAAATTCCTAGGCTAGTGTCGTATACGGGGTGTGTCGAAAAAACTTGACCACTTTGCCAAAATAATTTAAATCAGTTTTCTAAAGCAATTTTTTTACGCAAGTCATATTTTATCTACTCCTCTGAAATGTTTTTCATAGAAAATAACTTTTACAGTGTGTTTGAGAGCCAATATGAATTCGGGCATAGTAAAGAGCGAAAGTTCCCTAAGCATAGAGCCTATTCTCAAACCCAGCGAGTAACAGAACAAAAAAAACTATGTGTATAAGTAGAACGCTTTACTGATGCAGTCGAGAGACATAACTGTGGAGATTTCCGAAAAATTAGGAAGTCGCCAGGCTTTACGCACATCAATTTTTTTTAGGCGGTCAAGTTTTTTTTGACTTGCCCTGTATCCTCACCATGCCCAATAATTTTTGGAGAGTTTCTTAGGCTACCACTTTTCCACAAAAAAAGTTGCCGAATACGAGTCTCGATCTAGTGACACCCCACTCAAGTTCGTTCCCACCTAGGGTAGGACACTTATTTACCTTACTTTTGTAAAATTCCGTCGAATTAGATTCGTCAAAGCCATCTGAAAAAATCGCGAGGGTCCCGTGTTTGCCGATCGTTCTCCAAAAATTAAATAATTTTGCCGTATAGATTCAGTCTCGATATAGTGGCACCTTTTATACAAAAACAGGTGCCACTATATCGAGACTCGCGTTTCTTTGCGGCAAAAATGTTTCCACTTACAAAAACGGGGCTGTAACTAATTTCACTCGTCAAATTACTGATTCACCCCATCAAACCAAAATTTTTTTCTTTTCAGTAGTTTTTAAACTTTTTGTTTAAATTTGTTCAAATTTTTATACCAAAATGTAGCCCTGGATCTCAGCTTTCTAACAAGCTATCAACTGTCTTTATGAGATTATAAAAATTTGCATAAAAAGGTGTTTGTATAGATATACAAAGTCTATACAAAGACTTTTTTATACAACTTTTTGTGATCTCATATAAGTAGTTGATAGCTTGTTGGAAAGCTGATATCCAGGGCTATATTTTGCAATAAAAAATTGAAAAAAATGAAATTTTTTTTATAAGAAAACAATAAATTTATAAATTTGACGGAGTAAATCAATTTTAGCCCAAAAACGACCGGAAAAATGGTAAGAGTGTGGTATATGTCACTAGGGCGCCGAATTTCTATTATCTACATTTACTTAGACTAGCTGCAGAAAACATGGTGACCGCTGGGTAGTGCAACTCCAAGGACTGGTGATAAGCTAACAAAGAGTTGAAACTAGTGGTTGCGGTGTCCAGGTAGTCAGTGTTTGTAGGTGGACCTTTGGAACTGAACTGCTCAAATAGCAAACGGAAACGACTTTCTGTCAGACGGTTGTCCAATACGCCCTAAAAGAAAGTACTGAAAATGATTATTAGGTCAACAATTAAAGTAGCCTGTTCTAGTCCACGACCATCATCATGGTTTAGTCTTCTGTCCAGGATAACCTCGAGCATTCCTTAAAATATGTGTGGTTAATGAAAAAAGAGTGGTATGAAATAGGTTTAAATTGTTTTCACCCAGTAAAATACTACTTTTTTCACCAGTTTTTTCCAAATTTTTTTTCCATTTTCCAAAAAAATTAATTTTAAAAAACTAAAAGACCTAAGCCGTAGCCGCACTTGCTTTTGTGCAAAAGCCTCAGCCGCAAATAGCAAAACGATCAGCCCTACTTTTCATCAGTAAATTACTTTTTTCTCCCAATAAATAATGCGAACAAGTATTTTTTGGTGTTTTTCCAATTGTAAAATTTTTATTTTTATATCAGCATGTAGCCTTGCATCTCTACTTTTTCATGAGCTATCAATCATGACCCCTTGTTGTTGTTGGAAAAAAAACTTGTTTTTATCAAACAGGAGTACAGTCATAAAAACAAGTTTTTTCAAGTTTTTTTCCAACAACAAGGGGTCATGATTGATAGCTCATGAAAAAGTAGAGATGCAAGGCTACATGCTGATAAAAAAATAAAAATTTTACAATTGGAAAAACACCAGAAATACTTGTTCGTATTATTTACTGATAGAAAAAAGTAACTTACTGGCGGAAAGTAGTATTTTACTGGGTGCAATTAGCTATAGCCCATCAAATATAGGATATATGGCCACATGTATGTGCACCCACTTAATCTTACAATTAATATATTTCTAAAAAAATCCATTTTATTTCCTAAATTTTTTTGGTTGAAATACTTTTCGACCCTAAATTTAGCCCCTTTTCTGCCGGAAATGTCTCTTTTCCTGCCGGAAATTTGAAAAAGCTTTTATTCTCGGGAGTTTTATTATCACTTGCAAAATTTTTTTTGACCAGGGTGTAGCCCAGGATCTCAGCTTTCTTACTTTTTTTTAATTGATAAGAAAATCCCCGAGAATAAAAGCTTTTTCAAATTTCTGGCAGAAAAGGAGCTATTTTCAGGGTCGAAAAGAATAACAACCAAATTTTTTTCTGATGCAGCATGGTGTACAAAAAACTCAGAACTCAGAATATTCAAGACAAAATTGACAAAATTGCAGGGCTCCAAAATGTATTTATTAATTAAATTCTTGCTTATTTCAGAACTCTAGTCAAAATCTTATTTTAGCACTAAAAGGTGCAATAAGCACTAGATAACATGGGGTATTTTTGCAAAAAATTCCAGAAAGTGTACCTTTTTGAGCAAGCGTACTTATTTTCAACATACAAATTCACCGACCCGCCTCAAGACTGGCCACACCCAGAGCTTGTCGTCCTACCAAAGTCACTCTTTTCTGGTCATTTTCTATAAAAGCAGAGCCAGGCATGGGATAGAAGTGGGCTTGAATTGGCAGTTTTTTAAACCTGCGACGACGAATCATCTAAATTTAAAGTTCAATGTTGTAGTAAAGTTCAAGGTAAAGTTCAATGTTGTAACTAAAATTTTCCACATACCTGGTAACCATTGAGCTCCGTGTAAAAACTGTCCAGTGGTGCTGAAAATGTGCCTAATAGTCAAATCCATTGGGAATCTTCAAAGCTACCCACTCTGTTGAGCTTCACTAGTGTCAAGATGCATGCCTACTTCGGTCTCAGTCACTTGTCGCATATCCGCCAAATTGCGGATCTGAAGTGCCTCTGAGCCGATATCTAAGTCCACCTTGTGGAGGATGTGAATAGCTCCAGCTTGTTGCACAATCACCGACTTCCTAATTGGTCCGTCCACCACCACAAACGAATTTCTACTTTGATCAAGCTTCTTGGGTGGTCCATCAGGCATGAACAGGTAGGCACCGGAGGTTATAGTGCTACCTGATGATGCTGAAAAGGTTATTCTTGAGAGAAATTTAAAATAAAGGTCTCAATAGCAAAAATAGCGTCATTTCAACAAACTATCGGCAAAATCGACTTCACTAGCCCAAAACACCTGGTAAAAGGCCTAATTGAGGTAAAAAAGTGTTGCACCCAAATAGGGCTCGAATTCGAGGGGGTGACACTATATCGAAGGTTTAACTGTACTGCAAGCATATTTTTTAGCTTTTTTATATAGGCGAGTTTTTTGTGGACTCCACTGTATAACTTTGGTTAAAGTGCTTAATCCGGTTTTCACTCAAAAAGTCTTTTTCAAGTGTTTAGCATCTGTTACCTGTAGAAAACATTTTTTAGGGCCCGGCCGACAATTTTTAGAGAATTTTTTTTACCAAAAATTGACTTTTTGCATTGGGGGACCAAAGTAAAGGGTGCTGGAGTGTACTTGGATTTCCTAAAAAGGTGGATTTTGAACATAGTTTTGATAACTGGGACCTACCGCATAAAGAAACTCTGGTATGCACACAAAGATGCTGAAACACTTGAAAAGCACTTTAAACCACATTTTTAGCGGAAACCGAATTAGCCACTCCGGCCATAACTTTTAGAGGTCATTATATCTAGTATTTGTATCGAATCATCACTAAGTCTAAGATTTAGCAAAAGCTTGAAACGTCCGAAAAATCACATAACTATTTTCATAAGAAGTTTCCCTGACTCCATAAACAATAAAAGACAGGTCCACTTTAGCATATTTAAGGGAGGTAGATTGCTTCATACTCTGAAAATTGATTAAAATTAAAATTTGTATAAACAAAAATACGCGATAAACCTTCAGATATCCACTTTGTGAGCTAAAACTAGCCGTAAGATACTCATTGAATATTTCTATGAGCTTTTCTTTTGTATCCAGCCTTTTGGCTTGAGTCAAACCACTGGAAATAATTAAAGTAAAATTGGTTTAAAACGGAAAATTTAGTGATTTACCCCATATTAGCTTGACCCTTGAAAGAAATGTTTACAAGACTCACAGGATCAGGTTCGTCAGCATTTGGCTCAGTTAAAAAATATTTTTGATACCCAATAGCCGGCAGTTCAGCCATGAAACACAACTGTAAAAAAAATTTTGAACATGACAACAAGTATCTGAAAATAGCCAACCTCAAACTTGGGCTCATCCAGAGACCAACCAGTAAGCACTCCATCGACTAGCTCAAAAACTGGATGTACTTGTTGATTCTTGACTTCCACCATTTGAAGGTCATCGTCGCCACTTTGATCGAAAGCCATGACTTTGGAGAGACTCTTGCTGACGAATACACACACAACTTCTTGGCGCTCAAATCCTAGTGGGTTGAAAACAAGCAATGTGCTAAAAAAGGTAATTAACTGTGAAGATTTTAGGAATTTGGAAAACTACCTATTGAGTTGAATGATGGATTTTACTGGCAACTTTTCTGGGAAGTGATCCTCATCCTAAATTTTTTAGTATATTGACTAAAGAAAGTAGATTCTGGCCATTATGGCGGCGGCTGCTACCGATTTTTCAAAAGGCTCAGCAATGGCGCTGTTTTTAGATAACGCGCAAATATGATTATGGAAAATTTCAATTGTCGTAAATAGGTTGGTTTTCCGCACCCTCAAGAATCAGTTATGAAACAATCTAATTGTTACATTGTACAGGGTGAGTCAAGATTTTCTAACACTTTTAAACTGTCATAACTTTTTTTAAAGGCCGTTTTTTGAATTTCTGTGAACGCAGATCGACTCAGTTTGATGACAATCTTTGCAATGTGAAAACACGATTTTCGCTTGGTCCTCCTGTTATTTTGACCTTATCCATCCAAAGGCCACCTACATACCAGGAGCCAAACAACAGGGGGGACCAAGCGAAAATCGTGTTTTTCACATTATATACCAAAAAATTGTCATCAAAAACTGAGTCGATCTGCGTTCACAGAAATTCAAAAAACGGCCTTTAAAAAAAGTTATGACTGTTTAAAAGTGTTAGAAAATATTGACTCACCCTGTACAGTCAAACCTGGGTTATCCGACACCCCAGTTAACCGACACCCTCGTTTATCCGACACCATGAGCCCGATTTGGTTGGCCTGGTAAACCTACACCCCAGTCATCCGACACCTCGTTAAACCGACACCTCGTTTATCCGACACCATAAGAGCGGTCCCTTTGGGTGTCGGATAACCCAGGTTTGACTGTACTATTACCCTATTTTCTCTATCAATCCGTCCCCCTTCCCAAGAGGATAATTTAAAGCCTCTAAAAATATTGATATTGATTAATGATAATGAAAAACGGCCTTAACTCTAAAATCCTGCCAAAAATGAGGGGGAGGGCATTGGATTATTAGACAAAATACGATATTTGCAGTTGTGAAGAGTCGTGAAAGACATGAAAAATCTGGTTGTATGGGTTGCGAATCGTTGCACACCCCTTATTTATCTCATTCACTATAATACTTACGATTCGCAAAATGTTTTGCTCACTCGACCCGTTGGAGTCAGAGGTGGACAGATTGAGCAGATAGTCGAAAGATTTTTCAATTATTCGCTTGGTAGAAGCTATTGCAGAAGCCATCCTATAAATTGTGAATATAAATTGAATATAGTCCTGTTTAAACAGGATTAAACTCACTTCACCCCATAATCCTGCATCACAAAATCTTTGGCAGTACCCGCCACTAAAAATTGCGTAAGGAAGGTAACTTTTATTCTGTAACAGCTTGTTAACCCATTTTTGCACGAATTAATTTTTTTTTCAAAAATTTTAAAGTTTATGGGGCAGTTTAGGGGCAAAAAGGTCGGTTTTATTATGAAAATGCAATCAAAAAGTCCTTGTGATGGTTAAAATCTCAAGATTTCGACAATTTTTAAAAATGACTTTTAAGGTTTTTAAATTTTTTGGACTTTTTTTACCTACTCTTTGTACATACTATTTAAGCAAGTTAAGCACTTCATGTGCTGTCATTTTAAATAAAGACAAATACGTCTTTAATGGCACACCTAGGGCTTTCAAACAAGTGTAAACTTTCCGTCGTGTGATCAGAAAAAACAATTTGACCGACTGGATCAATTATGATTTTTAAAAGAAGCACCCTGCAATAGAAAAAAATTGAAATGGCTGAAATCTAGAGATCTCGGTGATCATGCACAACTTTTGACTGCATTTTCATAATAAACCATACTATTTTACCCCTACATATGACTTCTCTACGAAAAAAACGAAAAAAAACGTTGCGTGTAAGAAAAAAAGTGGGTAATATACGACGATTTGCAATGGACGTGGACACATATGGGTTAAACTGACCTCCATCATGGTGCTGAAAAAGACTCAGGGCCCTTCTCGCATCTACCAGCTGGGTAAACATCGAGAAGAGTGCGTTCTCGTCGTCTTTTCCTGCATTCAGCACAGAATTTTTAGACAGTTGTCGTTTTTGGTTTGCTAGGGAAAATAGGATATCTGCTGTTCTAAAACTATTAAATTAACAAGAAAAAACGATGAAAGCAAGACTTGCCTAACATAGTGTTGTATAGTACGATCCATGTGCCTAAAATTTGCATTTCTCACGGTTACAATGCATTAAAACTAGAGATGATGGCTTGACGTTTTCGGAACGGGTCAGAATTCAAATTTAAAAATTTCGGGACGGGACGCGGGACGGGACAGATCAAAAAGTTATATCGGAACGGGACTTCGGGACAGGGAAGATTTTCGGGACGGTCATAAAAATTTCCGATCGGGAATTTCAATCCTATATGCTTTATTCATCTCTCAAAGAAAACAAACAATTTAACTAGAACTACTACTAGGACTCCGAATTGTTATTCTCCAGCAGAGGCAAGCTGCGGTTGAGGAACATGATCATCTCCGCCTTCTTCGGGTCCAGGTTCGTCCTCCGTCGCAGGCAAGGGAGAAGATCGACTCGCTTGCGACACTTGTTGCTGGGGCTGACAGATACTTCATCGCGAGCTTTGCCATTGTTGGGAAGGCCTTCTGGTTGTCCTAAAGTGCCAAAGAGAGAAGTGAATAACTAAATATAATTCGATCAGTATTAACCTTTCGTTATATCGAGAGTTGACTGTAATCACAAGTTGAAGGTAGTTGTTGAAAAATTGAATTTTTTCGGGACGGGACGAGACGGAATTTAAATAATTTTTTTTTCGGGACGGGACACCGGGACGGGACAGGTGCCAAAAAATTTCCGGGCGGGATTCCGGTACGGGACGATTCTCTAAAATTAACGGGACGGGACGGAATTGTCCCGTCCCGTCATCATCTCTAATTAAAACGGCAAGTGGCTCCTGTCTACGAAATTCGGTCATTTTTAAAAAGTGTAAGAAATTGTAAAACTATAAAAAGTCTAAGAATCAGTATAGGGTATAAGGCAAAAGTATGTCAAGTGGGAAGCTTTCCTGGAATAGGATCAAGGAATAATTTATAGAACAATGTACCTCGGGCCAGAGACCGACTTCACAGTAATTTATAGTACGGCTTTTTTTTCATAATCATAGTAAGTTATAGTAGAAACCCAACTCCACAGCAAAACTTACATACTTGTAAAATGGTCTAGATGTATAGTAGCCTAAAACCCATTATTATAACACTTGCAATAAAGTTTTGGGACCCACCACTCCAGTAATGATCGAATCTGTCAGCATAAGTGAAGAAATCTCCACTCAATGTCGGCAAAACATCATTGGTTTCCACTAATTGTTTTTCCAGTGTTTTGAAGTAGTCTTTCAAGGTGCCGAATCTCGCCTCAAAAGGGATTTATATTCTACATTTTGACGCTACATTTCAGTTAGTTTAATGACTTCTAGATGCAAAAACTATCGAAGAATCGATTGGAATTATTTCCAGCACTGCTTTACTGTCAGCAAACACCCTCATTTTGGGATTTCAAGAAAATGACCATCAAAATGAAAGGAAGCCAGCCAGAATGATGCGTACTTAGTTTTGTATCGCCTCAACCTCTACCGATTTTATTTATTTCTCAACGCGTTGAGTAACTTTCTAGAGTCAGAATTCCATGAAGAGTCAGATAAAAAAAATTTCACAGCAACATCACTTCGTGACTTTCGAAGGTTTGACCGAGGAAGAAAAGAGTACTATCGAGGGATAGGACTACGTCTACTACTTTGGAACTGACGTTTTTTGCAATTACATGATCATTTATAGCCATACACTGAAAATGACGGCAGGAAGCAGGGCTACATTCAGAGTATAAGCTTGTAAATGACCATGTAAATTAAAACTGCAAAAAACGTCAGTTCCAATAATCAGTTCCAATATCCTCGGGAAGGATAGCAAGTACTTGGACATTGTTGACTGTTTTTTGACTTGTTTTGACTTTTTTCAACTTGATTTCTTACAAAATATGGCCTAGAATTTAATTTTAGATATAGTTTTGTCAGAAACCAAGTAGAAAAATCCGTTCAGAACTTCAATGATTAGGAAAATTTTTTGAATTGGCGGGGAAAAATTTTGAACAGGTGAGCATGCCCCTTTAAAGAACCATTGCCACCTGTTTTGAATTGTCCCCCGCCAATTAAAAAAAAATTGCCTAATCACTGAATTTCTGTACGGATTTTTCAACTTGGTTTCTAACAAAACAAGGCCTAGAATTTAATTTTAGGTAAAGTTATGTTAGAAACCAAGTTAAAAAATCCGTACAGAAGTTGAATGATTAGGAATTTTTTTTTAATTGGCGGGGGACAACCGTGGCCGTAGACGGCAATGGCCCTTTAAAGGGGAGGGGCACGTCAATAAGTTTCATTTAAAATGTTTGAATTCCCGGGAACCAGTTTTTCATATGAAGACAAGACAAATTTGAATTTGCTTTTCATTTTAAACATTTGTATGTTTTTTCCTAGTCTTCTCACGGTTTATTATCCGATTTTTTTTTTGTAAAAAGCGTTTGGGGCGTCTTTTGTAGCGAGTCGTACGTCAGTCAATTTTTTTTGGGAAACATCTAAAAATATTTGAAATGAAAATCAAATTCAAATTTGTTTTGTCTTCATATGAAAAACTGGTGCCCGGGAATTTAAACATTTGAAATGAAACTTGCTGGGGTGGGCATGCCCCTTCAAGGCAAGAAGAAGTATTTGTGCGACGGAAAATTTTTTAAAGCAAGAAAAGGGTTTGCCCCTAACCACCTACCCTAATATTAAATCTTTGCTCATTTTTATTGATGTACTCAAACAATTTTTCCAAATTGTCGTGCTGTTGAACCCATTCCATATCTGTGTTATACCGAAAATCTTCTCCATGAGGCACGAGAACTACACTTTCCTTGTAGAGTTGTGCCTTCTTTCTGAACTGATCCGCCAATAAAACCGATTTTTCCTCCAAATTGTATTGATCAATAGCTTTGATTGGGGTGGCTCCTATTGCTCGACAATTTTCTCCAATGCGACGAAAGTCGAATTGACAGCAAACCTGAGTATAGATATTTTTTTAAATTTAATATTTACTGAAAAATGATTGTAACTGTCTGAAAGTCTGAATTTCACCCTAAAATCACTGAATTCCGCCCTCAAATTTTATATTGCCATTTTTTTGAAGTTCTGTTATAGTTTCTTTAAATTTTTTGTACTAGCATGTAGCCTTGGATCTTGAATTTCTTACGTGATACCAAACTTTAGTATCTGAAACTTGAGAAATGCCGAGATTTAAAGGGGGATGCTCACCTATTAAAAATTTGTCTCCGCCAATTCAAATTTTTTACTAATCATTGAACTTCTGTACGGATTTTTCAACTTGGTTTTCTAACAAAACAAGGCCTAGAATTTAATTTTAGGTGTAGTTTTGTTGGAAACCAAGTTTTTATTTGACAAAAAGAGGGCAGATAATTGCAAAATCGAGTAAAAATTCTACATGAACGGAATGCTTTACTTGTTGTGTTTTTGTTGTTTTCTTTTTTCTTGTTGTGTTTTGCGAATGGATTTGATAACCAGTCTTTCAATAATTGAATATTTTCAGCATGGCCCGACGAGCGATTTCTACTACTTTTCGTTTTCGACTACTTCCTCTCTAAGAAAGATCTTCTGAAAAAAGCAAAATCCGGCGAGAAATATGAATGGTTTGAATGAGTTAGTTCTGATGTTATATATCCCGATTGTTTTGCTCTAGAGAAATAAAAAAAATTCTGAAAGTATAGTTTTTGTGCGATTTTTTGCATGTTGAATAGTTCATAAGTAGAAATATTCATGATGCCCTTTTTTTCAAAATTTTTACTTGTCAATGACCTCTTTTTGTGATCGCATGTCCTCTTTTCCAAAAAATGATATGGCCACCCTGCTCAGTAGGGTGACTAAAAAGTCGGAAATTTTTCACTTTCGACTGAAAAAGTAAAAAAGGAAAGGTCGAGTTGCCAACCCTTTTAGAAATTTAAGATCCAGGACTACATGCTAGTGCAAAAATATTAAGAATTTATCAGGTCATACGGAAAGTATTGACACAAAATTTCAAATCCTTGTATCTCGCTCATTTGTTAACATTTTGTGGCAATCTTTTTTTTGTTTTGTAGCCCTGAGTCTACTCTATGGGAAATAACTGAACTTTATTCAACAATAAACAAATCATTCAACAAAATAGGATCCTTCCGCATCCATAACTTTTTCCCATCTTTCTGGCAATTTTGCAATTCCTCTAGCAAAGAAATTCGCTGGCTTTGACTCAAAGAACGCTTGCAAATCCGCTTTCACTTGTTCAACGTTGTTTCTCTCTGTGATAGTTTTGCATTGACTAGAACAGGTGAAAATCCGAAGGAGCCAAATCTGGAGAATAAGGCGGGTGCGGCAGAATCTCCCATCCAAGATCAGCGATCTTGTCCTTGGTCAGTCGAATTTACAGTTGTTGAAAGACAGTTGTTGAATAAAGTTCAGTTATTTCCCATAGAGTAGACTCAGGGCTACAAAACAAAAAGATTGCCACAAAATGTTAACAAATGAGCGAGATACAAGGATTTGAAATTTTGTGTCAATACTTTCCGTATGACCTGATACAACAAAACCCGAAAAAACGTGCTGGTGGAATTCAATAATTTACTGGTGAAATTGAAAATTTTGCGTTGCTTTTCAGTTACAGCCTCTAAAAAATTACCTCCGGATCTGGTCCGCAAGTTTTGGTCAAGTCGTAAGAGTCAAATGGCATCAAATGAGTGAGAATTTCATCGCCTTGACCTGCCCACAGTTGTCGCCACATAAATTCCAACTGCTTTCTCTCTGCCAAATACTTCTTGACAGCGTAGTGAGCTCTTTGAATGACCATGTGCTTCAGACCAGAAGACTTGATTAGGTAGGCTAGAGTGGGCGACAACCCAAATGGATCTATGGACCAGTGGTTTTCAGGCACGTAATCTGAAAAGCATGTAATTAAAATATAAAAAAAAGTTACAGCAAAAAATAACCTAAATGATTTTTGAGAAACTCGTGTCCTTCTATAAGCTCCATAATCGTGGCAAAGTAGTGGGAGTTAGCTTCATCAGTCATCACCCATCCTCCAGTCACTATTTCGAGTTGGCCTCGATCTATCACTCTGCAAATCGATTTTCTTCAAAAGCAGTGGTTTTGACGTTAATAGAAAACAGCTGACTTTTTCATAGCTTGTCTGTCTGTCTCATTGTGAAGACGCCACCACATTTCCAGAAAAGACATCTCGGCATAGATGAAACTCATGTTTTGGTGAGTGTTCAAGAACTGCATGGCACCAGTGTGTATGTAGTCGGTGTGTTGCTGCAATAAAATTGTTAAGCCGGAAAATTTTTAGCAAGCACGTGCACAAGCAGTACTTTTGTCGGCTCGTCCAAAGTAAAAGTTTTTTTGGACCGGCCTGGAAAGGTAAAACTTTTTTCTGACCTCGGTTAAAAAAGACGGTTACGGCATTAGGGGACGTAAATAAAATAAAAGTACATGCCGTATTTTCTCTGAGATTTTACCTTCCCCTCTCTCATAATCCCTTCTCCTCATTTTTTGCCTAGGATTTCAGAGTTAAGGCAATTTTCGATTAAAAATTTCAAGATTTTGCAGGGGTTGAACACTAATCCCTCTGGTGGATCGGTTCTTATCCTTTATCCCGACCCCACCCTAATTTAAAAGGGTACCGGGTTACAGGGAAATAGCCTAAAAGTATGGAAATTGAACAAATTTTTGTCACTGTGGTCCTACTGCACCAAGAAACTCTGGTAGGCATGCATGTTTTATGCCGCCAAAAAGGCGAATCAACTTATTTATGTCAAGTTCAACAATCAAAACTTGGGTGGGGTCGGGATAAAGAATAATAACCGGTGGATCAATAGAGGAAATACGGTATTCACGTGTAGACTTTTTTTAAGCCTTTCATTACCTAAAATTTCTTCAAAAATCTGAATCGAAAAGCAAAATTAAGAAACTTTTATAAGAAGAGAATTTGAAAAGAGCGAAAATTCGACTTATTATTTATCATTGGCTTTTCCAGGTAGGCCTGACTCCTGACTTTTTCGGCCCGACCCGCCGGAGATTTTTAAAATTACGACCTGGACTAGCCCGTACACATGCCTGCTTTTTACTGCATTTTTGCCGTTTTTTGACAATTCTAATGTCGCACAAACCTAAATCCTACAAGCCAAAAACGGGTTTGGAAAATTTCATAAACCGGGAATCCAATTCGAGCTAAATGAGCCAAAACCTTCCAACTCCAATAATTGGATTGTCGAGCAGCTAGATTTATTAGGCATGAGTATAAAAAATTACCGTGTAATAGCCTTCAAACGTACTGAGCCATCCTAAAAATATAAAAAACTGCTAAAAAATTTCAGCTTCTTGACCAAACCAGGATCACAGTGAGAATGTGGCATTACAATCACCTCAAGTCTAGGCAGTTTCTTGATTTCCTCTGCATCATATTTAATCGGAAAGCCCTGCAACCAGCCTGTTGGCAACAGGGTATAGTTGTCAAATGGGATTTCCTCGTACACGTCCAACATCTATCAAAAATGAAAAGTACATTAGTTGTCCAAAATCACACTAAAACACCTGTATTTTAGTAGCAGCATTATAGATGGCAGTATTCGATCCATTTGCTGAACAAAAATCACCAACTGGAAATAATAGTAAACAGTGTATCGTATTTCCAAAAATGATAAAAAACTTAAATAATAAAATAAAAATAATAAAAACTTTTTAATTTTTCTGTCCCTTTTGACTCTGTAAAAATTGGGGGCTACTCTGTTTTACCACCCATAGCCATAGTGACCGCGTAATTCGAAATCCTACACGTTTTTGACCAGCCGTCCGCCGGACTAATTTTTTTCTAAAACTCAAGTAAAGAGCACCCAAATATATGTTCCAAACCCCAGAAAAAGTGCGTAAAACACTTATAGTCACAACTTCCATACGCTGGCCTACCCCTAAGCCTAAGGGCTAAGCCTAAACTTGTTGTTCCAAAGGGTAGTTACAACGATTTTTAGAAGGTCTGATTTGGGGGGGTATTCTATACTAGCGCCAAATTTTCCTCATTTTCATGCCACCTTCAATAAATCTCAATAAAATTTTGGCGCTACCGAAAAGTTAAAAAAAATTGGCTTCAAAAGTTAACAAGCACTGGACAAAATGGCCTCAAAAATTTTGGTGAACAACCACCACCGTTTCTGGAAAAGTAACACCTTTTTTCAGTAAGACATTAAAGGGGGGAAACTTTATATACGCATCGCCCTTAGACTACTGTTCTGATCCCGCTAGGTGCACACTTTGTTTATTTTTTATTTATTTCACCGACTTCTAGATTGGAATTATTTCCAGCACTGCTTTACTGTCAGCAAATACCCTCATTTTAGGATTTCAAGAAAATGACCATAAAAATGAAAGGAAGCCAGCCAGAATGATGCGTACTTAGTTTTGTATCGCCTCAACCTCTACCAATTTTATTTATTTCACAACGCGTTGAGTAACTTTCTAGAGTCAGAATTCCATGAAGAGTCAGATAAAAAAAAATTTCACAGCAACATCACTTCGTGACTTTCGAAGGTTTGACCGAGGAAGAAAAAAGTACTATCGAGGGATAGGACTACGGTATTATTTTGGAACTGAAGTTTTTTGCAATTATAACTTACATAATCATTGATAACCATACACTGAAAATGACGGCAGGAAGCAGGGCTACATTCAGAGTATAAGCTTGTAAATGACCATGTAAATTAAAACTGCAAAAAACGTCAGTTCCAATAATAATACTGTAGAACTAGGAACAGCAGGAGCCTATCGGCGCCTCTATCGTATTTTGAATATTAATCCACCACATACCCCCTGATTACCCTTTTCTTGGTAACCCCCCGTCTTGGCTACCCTCTTCCTGGGTGCCTGCCTACAAATTGCAAACAAACCCTCCTACTCAGATACTTACCTTGTGGTTCTATCTCCATCCTGGTGATTCGGGCCCTATCCTGGTGGTTGGAGGTTATCCATGTAGTTCGGGCCCCATCTTGGTGGTTGGGGTACTTTCCTGGTAGTTCGAGAACCATCCTGATTCGGGCCCCAGGTGTTTGTGGGGTATGCACGCGGTTAAGGACACATCCTGGTGGGTCAGTTACTTTCCTGGTGGTTTGGGCCCCATCTTGGTAATTCGGGCCCTATCCTAGTTATTGGAGGTTATCCATGTGGTTCAGGCCCCATCCTGGTGGTTGGGGGTATCCTACCTGGCCACCTACCTTACCTACCTGCTACCTACCTACCTTACTATAAGGGCTAAGAGAACTTGCGGTTTTGCCAAAAAAATTGGCGCCAAGTCAAAAAAAAATTCATTCAATTTTTTATTTATATATTTTCCCAAAAAACCCCCAATTATCAGCTTTAAAGGCTAAAATTCCAAATTTTTTTCTCAGCAAACCCCAGATCTAAATTACAAAGGTCCTCCGCCGTTAAAAGGGCTTTCAAATGAGTATAAACTCACCTAATAAAATATATCTTAGAAAAAATTTATAACTGGTGCAACGGGACCACTCATGGTATTTTCCCATACAAACTCCCATATTTCAACTTCAGGAAGCAAAATCTCAAATTTTTTCACAGCAAACACCAAATCTAAAAATAAAAAGTCCTCTGCCATTGAAATAGCTTTAAAATAAGTACAAACTTGCCTTTTAAAATATTTCTCAGAAAAAAGTTATTGATGGTGCAACGGGACTACTCAAAAAGCGTTACGGAGATACTCCGCCCCCCCCCACGGACCCAAATACTATATAGAGATTCTGGGACAACCCTGGGAAGGATGGCAAGTACTTGGACATTGTTGAATGTTTTTCGAATTTTAATCATAACTCGAGTCTGTTTTTTCTCTGTATAATAGCTCAATTAAAAGCCCATAATCTTGGCTACATTTTAGTACATATTTCACACGTTTGAATGCGCGTGGGACATTTTTTTTGTTCCGAAAATATTCAACATTATTATTTTTGAATTAGTAATTGTTTGTTAAAGGACCGTGCTCGCGGTGGCCTGGCGGGTCCCCGCCAATTCAAAAAAAATTCTTAGTCGTTGGATTTCTGTACGGATTTTTTAAGTTGGTTTCTAACAAAACTACACCTAAAATTAAATTCTAGCCCTTGTATAAAAATCCGTACAGAAATCCAACGATTAGGAAAAAATTTGAATTGGCGGGGACCCACCAGACCACCGCGAGCATGGTCCTTTAAATGAAGTTACTTAGGCTAAAATAGATTTTCCATAAACAAGTTACTAGGTGGTGTAGTGGTTAACATAGTTGCACCTCCGCCAAAAACACCGCCAGCGCCGGCGCATGGCGGCCACGCAGTACTGTTTCGAAAACGGCGTCAGCGCCGGCGGCGCCAGCGCCATAGGAAAAATTCGCTGTAGGTGGTACGATTAACTAATTTCAGTGAATTTCTGTCGTGGCCGCTTGCGGCGGCGCCAGCCACCCCAAAATCGCCGGTGCCACCGCCAGCGCTCCAAAGTTTTCGCCACCAGTGCCTAGCGGCGCCGCCATAATGTTTCAAAAACGGCGCTGGCGCTTTGCGGTGCCGCCGGCGGTGCAGCTATGGTGGTAAAGCATTATAACCTAATTATTAACTGACTGATGAATCAATCATTACTGAAAAATAATGTTAAACATTTTCGGAATGAAAATAGTGTCCACGCGCATTCAAACGTGTGAAATTCTCATTGTCAACAACGGCTATGGTCCTTTAAGAAAACGTTTTTGTATTGTGTCAAGAGGCTTCCTGGCAAAAAAAAATTTCCTGATAAAAATTGTTTTTAGAAATGACTGGTAAATTCAAAATCCTTGCAATTTTTCGGAGAAGACTGATGAAACATGTTTGACAAAATATGCAAAAAGTGGCCTAAAAAATCATCGGACCCAGCTGGTAGCCGAACTTGAGAGGTGGAGTTATACAGACTGTAAAGTGACCAAACCATTAACCCACCTCCCTGCTACCCCAAAAAAATCAACGGATCGTGGTAAAGTGGGACATATTCTGTAATAGAGCTCAAAATTGTTTGAAATTTACAAACCTTTTTCTTCTTGCAGAATTTGAGCTGCGTGGTCCACAAAAAAATGTGTGTCAGCTGTTGTGAAATAGACAAAAACACATGCAACGCCAACAAAACAGATAAGAGCAAGACGTTTACGAAGTGTTTGCATGGTCTCTCTGGCGCTCGGGATCTGGCGAGGTCGTAGAAGATGGGTAGATGACCAGGAAAAGGATGGTTTGACACTACAAACTATTATTTAGCACACTTAAATACAAATTCGAATGCTTCCAGACGCAACAAACCTCGAGGGACTACGACTCGAGTGCATTTTGTTGTGTTAACAGCAATACATCCACCGATTATAAAAATATTTTTTACTTATTTGACAAAATAAAATGAAACAAAATAAAATTCAACCTAATATTACAATCTAGGGAATCAGTTATTCGTATTTGTCACAAGCATTGAAAAAAATATGGAGAAATTTGGCTTTGTTAGGAAAGACTGGAAAAAATCCAGAGAAATTTTAGCATACAGTTGAACCAACAGAGGCTAATTGGTGAAAAAAACAATACCGAGAAATAGATATTTGTTCAAAAAATGTTTATTTTATAATATGAGTTGAGGATACGCTGCAAATTCGAATGAAACAGAGTGTAGACAAAACACGATTTACGTCATTTTTTAACTGAGTTCACACATAGGGACTGGATTTTAATCCCAAATCGGATTACTATGGATATTAAATAATGAATTATTATTGCAACTAACTAAACGATTGTTTTATGGTGTCCAGTATAAAATTTAGCCTTTTGGAGGGTCCGTCCAGTCGACTGTACCCGTCCGGTCCAGTCGACTGTAGCTTCTCGCACATGAATTTCATCATCAATTTCTGCATCGGGTTTGTTTTGGAAAAATAGCTAACATTTGTGCAAGCCATCTGACGCTTGAAAAAAAGGCCACCGTGTAGGTTGATTATGTCAGTGATGATTTGGAGCCGAGTCGATACCTAAGAACGGATAAATTATAAAGAATATAAATTCTCAAAAAACCAACCTTTCTTTGTTCCAAGTTGGCCGATAAGCTCGTTCAAAGTCTTTGCAGAAAAACGATATGGCCACCCTGCCTAGCACACAAATTCAAGTAAGAAAAAATAGTTTGTTAATTTGATTTCTGAATAATCAAGCGGTCCAGCTAAATATTCTTGAACCGGAACTTCTTTAGCTACCAACAAGGTTGGATAATCGCTCGAGCAAATACTTTTGGAGCAATTTACAGTCGACCCTCGATTTTACGTCACCTTAGGAGTGACGGAGGGTGAGGCCTGAGGGTGACGTTAAATCAAGGGTTGACTGTATTAAGCAAGTGCCCTATTTCCGAGCAAATTTGAGCAAATAAGTAAAATAACTCTTATTCACAAAACTATCTATTAGGTTAAGAATTATATTGACGAAAATGCTTAAAATGAAAAATTTCACGGTATAACTTATACCGTAAAAATTTACCGTTAATTTTACCGTAAAACTTGATAATATCAAAATGCATGGTCCTTTAAAGGGCCATTGCCGTCTACGACAACGGTTGCCCCCGCCAATTCAAAAAATTTTGCCTGATTATTGAACTTTTGTACGGATTTTTCAACTTGGTTTCTAACAAAACAAGGCCTAGAATTTAATTATAGGTAAAGTTTTGTTAGAAACCTAGTTGAAAAATTCGCACAAAAGTTCAATGATTAGGAAAAAATTCTGAATTCACGGGCACTACCTCTTATTACAGGGTGTCAGAAAATAACGTATACGATTGATTTTATGAGATTTTTTTGTTGCTGTTTGTTATTTTACGGTTTTTAGCAGTAAAATGAAAGAATTACGAGCTGCGATACTTAGAATGCATTCTTTTGGAGATTCTATGGGAAA
Organism: Ditylenchus weischeri; assembly: GCA_029231635.1. Classification (NCBI taxonomy): domain Eukaryota; kingdom Metazoa; phylum Nematoda; class Chromadorea; order Rhabditida; family Anguinidae; genus Ditylenchus; species Ditylenchus weischeri. Next base: position 162,085 of record JAMRYI010000160.1, on the reverse strand, counting down.
AATCGCCACAGACTTGAGAATTCCCAAAGCTACAGTCCAAAAAGCAATTGAGCGTGGAAAGGTAGAGGACCGACCGGGACGAGGCCGAAAGAAGCGAGTGGCCACCGAATTTGCCCGATTTGAACCCGCTCGATTATTCAGTGTGGAGTATTCTGGAAGAGAAAGCACTCACCCGAATGTGAAATCATTGAAGCGAGCATTGAAAAAAGCTTGGGAAGAAATCAGCGTTGAAACATTAGAGAAGATAGTGGATAATTTTCCAGAGCGGCTGAAGGCCTGTGTCAATGGTGGTCATTTAGGTGGTCATGACCATCTTCTAGAATTTAATTATAGGTAAAGTTTTGTTAGAAACTAAGTTCAAAAATCCGTACAAAAGTTAGAAGTTCAATGATTAGGCGAAAAAATTTGAATTGGCGGTGGACAATTTAAAACAGGTGGCCATGGTCCTTTAAGAAACAAATCATCACAATAATGGTTTTTGCCCTGCTCTCGATCAGGATAAAGGTACTATCGGCTGATATTTCGATTATTATATATGGATATGCGATGATATTACCCGTACCTGCTGATATTGGTTCAGGGATATCTTTTAATCGTTACGAATATTTTTACAGATCCTACGAATCAATATTTATCCGCTGATATTTTGATCGTTTCTATTGGGGACACAACAAAAAATTCGTTTGATTGTTTTTAAGAGCTGACCAGTGTTTATTTTTTAGTGAAACTTTTGGTTGAATCATGCAGGCTGTTTTTCTCATTTCTTGCAGCTCCGCAGGTAACAATACAATTAATTTGATCACTTTGGTTTTCGTAGAAATTTTTTAATTTTTAGTGATAAGGATCGTGGCAGTTTGTCAGTTTGCTTTCTTTACGCTTGTCACTCTTTCCGGGTGTTGCAAAAATAAGAAGGTATTGCACAATTATTAAGCTTACAACTTTATCAATATTTAAGGATCGAACTATTTCTACAAAGGGAGGTGTTGCTGATAAGGATCCGATTGGCAAGAAGAAGCCAGAGCCTAACAATCCTATTCAATCCGGTGTCGCGACTAATCAGAAGCAAGAGGTCCCTGTTGCTGCTGCAGCTCAACCACCAAGCGTAGAAGAAAAAGTAGTGCCGAAAGAGATACCTCTTGATTCGAAAGGCGTAAGTTTATTTTCTATTCGTTCTTTAGCACTGACGCCCTAATGTTTTTATTGTTTAGCGACAGATTGCTAAGGGCGTCAAGCGCAGAAAGAATGACTATCCGACTATGGGAGACGTGAAATCTGACTGGGATGAGAAGACTGTTAGCATGTGATACCTTTTATTTACATTAGTACTCTATATTTTAGGACGGCGATGAGAAAAAGGTGGAAAACAATGAAAAGCTACCAAGTTTGAATCAGCCAGAGCCTATTAGCAAAGAAACCAAGGAAAAATCAGCCAGTCATGATCCAGTTAGCAAAGGAAAGGAGGAAGTGAAGGAAAAGCAGACAGTGAAAGTCAAATCTGAGAGCAAGGGGAGAGAAGCAGTCAAGGAAAAGTCTAGTCGTGCTGCTCCAGTATCCACTGCTATATTGTATACTTAATAAAAATGCTGTCTTTTATAGGATCCGAAAGACAAACAGCGAGTTGAGAAAAAGAAGAGCGTGGCCGCGGCCAAGCAGGTGGTTCCGGTAGATGAGAAGGTCAAGCTACCTGAAAAGCCCAAAGCGCAGGAAAAGAAGAAAACTGAGCCAAAAGACGTTCCTGATGTTGCTGCCAAGCCGGTTGTCAAAGTCGCTCCAGACACTGCTCCTCCTTCAGTCGAAAAGGCTGAGAAGAAGACTTCGAATGATCAGGATAAGAGCGAAAAGAATGTAGAGCCCAAAGTCGCATCTACGAAAGAGTTTAGCTTCAAAGAGGGCAAGACGCAAGAGGAATCACAAAAGACTGAGAGCCAAATGGGTCCATCAATTGTATCAATCATCAAGAATGATGCCAGTGACAAGAAAGATAGCTCCAGCAAAAAGGTGGGTCCTGCTAATTTGCTTTTAACTACTTATGAATAATTGATTTCAGGCAAATGCGAGCAAAGCCGACGACATCAAGCAGTCTGATGAAGGAGAGGAAAACTAGGATCTAAGTAGCAGTCTTCAAGTTTCGATTCAAAGCAAAATAATAATTCTTCCGCTTGATTTGTAATCCCGTTGTTGCTTCTTTCTAATAAAGGTCATTATTGATCTACTACTCGTACAGGGTGATTCAAAATTTTCTGACACTTTTAAGCGGTCATAACATTTTTAAGGCGTTTTTGAATTTAGGAACCCAGATCGACTCATTTTTGATTTAAATTTTTTGGTATATAATGGGAAAACACGATTTTCGCTTGGTCCACCCTGTTGTTTGGCTCCTGGTCTGTAGGTGGCCTTTGGATGGACAAGGTCAAAACAACAGGAGGGAACAAGCGAAAATCGTGTTTTTTCACATTATATACCAAAAAAATTGTCATAAAATGAGTCGATCTGCGTTCACAGAAAATCAAAAAACGACCTTTGAAAAAAGTTATGACTGTTTAAAAGTGTTAGAAAATCTTGACTCACCCTGTACTTCAGCGCCAGCTCTCTTTTCCAGCTCTTTTGCTCTCTACTCATTCTTAGTTCTTTTTTATCGTGGTATGTCTGTACAGCCAAATTTCTCAATAAGGATCATTTCCATTAAAGTTTACCTTCTCTGAGTCAGTTTCTAAAAGTTGAAGGCGTTTAAATATCGGATGATCCTCGCAAAACTTCGTAATCTTCTTATCCAAGTGAGTCATAGGCACGCCATCCATCGCAGAACCCAAAGACGAATGAGAGGCGACAGAGTGGCTCTGTCGCGCTTCTGCAACATGAAGACGTCTCCGGAGTTACGCGAAATGCCGCCGAAAACCGGTACGTGTCAATAGTTCCCGGCGCCGATAGTTCCCGGCTCGTATAAAAGGGACAATAGTTCCCGGCTCAGATAAAACAACCAAAATACAGTTGTTTGCGATTTGTGGTGCAAAGTGCAAGGCGAAGCTCCACACGCAGGTGTCCGGAAATATTTTTCTCAAGTTTGTTCCACACGACTCAATCCATCCTCACAATCATGAAGTGAATCCAATGGCTGTCGCAGTGAGCAGAATTAAAGAAAATATTAAACACAGACAATCGATACACGAGAGGTCTGCTTTCAGAATTTTCATTCTTAGTTGTAGTGACTCACTGGTTTTAGAAGCCACAACAACTCCTTAATCACGAACTTCAATCGGAAGCTTAAGCTCTTTCTGAATGATCAGACATCTTCAGAATTCTGACCCGCATCTTCTCTGTTGATTTGAGTTGGCTATTATTCAAGCACGAAACTTTCCTCTGGTTAGTTTTTGTTTCTTGCTCTATCGATTATTAATTTTTTTTAAAAGCGTCTGTTATTGCTGGATGCTCTACCACCTATGCGAAACTTCAGGTCTGGCAAGTAATGGTCTATGTCGTTACCTGGATCCAGGCCAGAATGATTGTGCTGCCGATTGTCCTACGCTTGATGTATGGAACTGCCTTGCCCAGCTGAAGCCTACTTGCCTGCTGTGCTATTTCCTGTTTTGAATTATTTCAGCCACTATTACATCGGTGAGTATAACTTGCATTGTAATCTTCAGCAAACCTCGTTATTTGCTGTCTTTACTTATAGATACGCTCATGGATCCTCCAATGTTTCCAGTCAATATGTGGTCGTGTTATGACAGAACTCTAGAAGGTGAAGATTGAACCAACAACTATGCTGAAGCTTCGCATCGACGAATATAGGATGCTTTGGGAGTGGAACACCCAACTGTTGGTCGACTTCTCCAAGATTTGAAAAGGATACAGCACCTTGGGGACTTCCACTACGAGCAATACTTGGCGGGAATAGCGGTTCCAAGGAAGCGGAGAATCTACAGAGAGGCTGATGCAAGGATCTTGGGCAAAGTTCAGCGCTATCATCAAACTATCATTATACAATACCTTCATGGACTGGCTCATAATTTCGGGATGGATCAATAGAATTTTATTTTTTGTTGTTGTGTTATTGTTTCTGTTTTGTTGTCATACAGGAAAAGGCCAATAAAAAACGTTATAACAATTTATTAAGCGTATTTTCTTAATGGGAGAACCTTCCTATGATGTAAGCAGGAAAAGTTTGGTATTTTAATATGAACTGGAGCTGTTGTCCCTTTATACGAGCCGGGAACTATCGGTCGTCGGGAACATCGGTCACCGGAACTATTGGTCATTTTGACAGGCCGGAACTATTGTCATTTTTATATAGGCCGGGAACTATCGGCGCCGGGAACTATTGTCCGTATCCGGCCGAAAACCCATGGCTAGGGTTGTCGAGCATTTGCATTTTTCGAATGTTCGATCCGATATTCGAAACTTTCGAATATTCGATTCGATACTCGAATTTTTCAAATATCTGATTCGATTCGATATTCGGTACTTGAGGCTTTTGATTCTGGTTTTTGGAGAATTTTTCTATCAGATATTCGAACATGTATCACATTCACACGATCTAATTCACATATCAGTCATAATCAAACCATTAACAAAGTAAATTTATTGAGCTTCATTCCAAACAAATCAATCCATCAACATGTCCATCACTTCACCCGGCTCTAAAAAGATGCAGGGGTGGTTCCACTCTTCTCCAGCGCAAGACGTGATCCGTATTTGCAAACTGCTTCCTTGCCTTTTTTTTTTGAACACACTCCAGACGTGGCTTGAAATTTGGCAGATGCTGAAAAGAATTGATCCCAAGGTTTATAAGAAGAGAAGGCGGGACAAAAGTTGGAAGGTACTGCGGAATGAAAATCATGAAAAAGCTCAAATATCGAAATAAGACGAACGCGTGTTTAAGAACGATTTTTGAACATTCGAATTTTTGAGACGAGATGAATTTTTGAATATTCGAAATTTCGAATATTTGATATTCGAAAATTTCGAATATTCGATTATATATTCGATATTTCTCTAATAATTACGAATAATATTCGAAATCGAATATTCGATTTGACAATCCTACCCATGACCCATAGACTCGGTGTCCGCGATTGTACTTTCTTTTTCCGAACTTGCTCTCGTCAATCTCCACCTGCAAATAAGTCTCATGAACTTAGTTTATAATTGTAAAAACAAAAGACATACAATGTCTCCGCATCCTCCAATTGGCTTAGCACGTTTTTGAACTGCCCAGTAAACCACCCGTCTGCAGAAATGGTTCCAAGGCGCTGCGCTGTGAGTAGAAAGTTCAATCTCTTCAGCGATCTTCTGCTGCTCGATTCCTTTTATCATGAAATTATGAAAATACATCCATTGATATTTTTTCAATCAAAGAATCTAACCACAAAAGAATGTATTTCAGAACAATGACGATTGGAAGACTCGTCCGTGTCATGAATGTGCCACTCAAAAGAATGTATTTCAGAACAACGACGATTGGAAGACTCGACTGTGTCATGAATGTGCCAATTAAAAGAATGTATTTCAGAACAACGACGATTGGAAGACTCGACCGTGTCATGAATGTGCCACTCAAAAGAATGTATTTCAGAACAACGACGATTGGAAGACTCGACCGTGTCATGAATGTGCCACTCAAAGAATGTATTTCAGAACAACGACGATTGGAAGACTCGACCGTGTCATGAATGTGCCACTCAAAAGAATGTATTTCAGAACAACACGATTGAAGACTGTCCGTGTCATGAATGTGCCACTCAAAAGAATGTATTTCAGAACAACGACGATTGAAGACTCGACCGTGTCATGAATGTGCCACTCAAAAGAATGTATTTCAGAACAACGACGATTGGAAGACTTGACCGTGTCGCGAAATGTGCTACCTAAAAGAATGTATTTGCATCAACGACGATTAAGACTTGTCCAAAATAAGTGAATGTGCCACTCAAAGAATGTATTTCAGAACAACGACGATTGGAAGACTCGTCCGTGTCATGAATGTGCCACTCAAAAGACCTCCTTTACCAGTGCACTTTCGGCCACCAGAAAATTCTCTTCCACATGTATCGCACACACAAGAATAAACCTGAATGGAAGACATGCAAACAATACTGTAAGTGAAAAGAGTTGAAAGGTACTTATCTGCCTTTCTTCGAATCTCATAGAGCCTTTGCCGCACTTCGTATGTTCCGTCCTTGAGGCAATCCCATGTTCGTCAAGGAAGGAAAGCAATTCATTGCTGTCTCCCGAAAGGCGATCTAGCTTAGTTAAAGTCCACCGTTCATTTGACGAGGTCCATCGCGTTTTAAAGCCATATCTAAAAATCGAAATTTGATAGACATGATGGAAACCGATGCGAAAACGGGGAATCAAAGCGGAAAAAAAGGATTAAAAAAATTGAAAATAAAACATTTTGTGGGCAAGAAATGACGCGCAAAATCATAATCAATTAAATTTTGAAAAATTAGGTAAAAATGACTGGGGACCCTGGTTCTGGTGAGTGGGTCCCCTAGGGCTCTGGGTGAGTGGGTCCCCTAGGTTCTGGCGAGTTGGGTTTAGGTTCTGGCGAGTGGGTTTTCGGTTCTGGGGTACTGTGCCGTCCCAAAGGTTCTGGGGTACCTCTGCCTACATCCTCCTTACTCACCCAGACTTGGCGCCAACAGACTATAAACTCTTTCGATCACTGCAAAACGCTTTGAGGGGAAAGGAGTTCAAAACAGTGGAGGAAATTCGAATGTTCATCAAAGATTTCTTCGCATCAAAGCCATCAGGTTTCTTTGTCCTTGCTTTCACTGAATTAGACCATCGAAAGAAGTTGTCGAATACGAAGGCGATCTACCAGAATAAATGTCTTTCATTGTCTATAGTTGTTGGGTCTACATAAATATCACTCGTTCTAAGTTAAAATTTGAAATTTTCGCGAAATAATCATTTATTAATTAACCGATGAGTTTCAAATCGTAAATTGTGTAGTCAAAATTTCGATTTTCAAACTCAGCAATTAATTGAGTGCCAATTCTCATTTATCAAAAATTTTGCAACCCATACATAAATATGGTCTGTTACGTATAAATTTCAAGTGTTCAGGAAGAGAAAACAAAGCGTTTACGATTGCATCGATTGCCGACAGTATGCTTTAGTTTAGATTAGTTCTTAGGTCAACATTTTTCGTAGTGTCGACAAAGATGATCGACCGAAACCATTGCCAACGATGACTCAAAATAATGGACGCTACAAGCTTAACAAGGGAATACACCACACCACTTGCTTTCTCTGGAATGAAAATGAGGTTGGTCAGATCAAGACACGCTTTTGACAGTTTAAATTTATTTTCAGCTACTTGCAGGAAACATCGACCGGTACTTACCTTGTTGCTCCAAAAAAACCCGCTGACAAAACCACAAGAAGCTCGTGAAAAGAGACAACAAGAAGCTCTTAAGTTAGCCAAAGAATCTGGGCAAACTGGAAAGGAAAAAGACTCAATTGCTATCCTCTTTCAATCATGGCATGAAGTCAGGAATGCCTACTACCGCCGCCGGAAAATGTCAGCTCGTGTAGTCAAGGATCCATTTAAGCCTCCAGAAATTTATGAGCAAAGTTTTCGTGCCTTCGCAACAGGGTGTAAAGAGAGGTTCGTCAAATTTCTGGTAAAAGTTGTAACGTAGTTTTATGTGCATATTAAGATGGCTCTCCAAAGCAGATGAAGAGTCAGGCGTTATCATCTTCGCAACCGATGATGACTACAAGGCTGCGGCGGAATGCTTATTGCTTATGGCAGATGGCACACATTCGATCTCTGTCCCAAAAATTTCTCTCAGATTTATGTTATTCACGGATTGGTAAGTGTATATATTTTCTTAGAGATCTTTGTTTGACTCTTAATAAACTTAGAACTCTCCAAATGCTGTCGTGCTGGAAAAAGTACTGGACTACTTTGAAGATACGTACATCGGCCGCCCGAAAAGTGATATAACAAGAAAGAATGCAAGGTAAGGAAACTTTAATATTCTGCTTAGATAATCAGATAGATAAAAATCCAGCACATGTTTCTGTTTGAGCTAAAATGAATGTTATCTTTGTTGTTTTAAATGTTGATTTGAACTTTGGGTGAATAAATTTGTTTTGTTTTGATGAGCTTATCAATCCTTTAATTTTCATCGAAGTAACGTCATACGGAGCGTGTCAAACGTCAATGTTCTTGTATCTGCAGGATCCGGATGGACAGTCTATGCTCCGTCTCTTAACCAAACGGAAATGTGTGGACGAATTGACCGTGGACAAATTGACCTAGATCCGCTCTTTGATCGCACTGATCTTGCATTCCAGAGATTAGAATGACGCACTTGTGGTCTTCTTCATCCATAGCACCTAGCTTGGCCGATTCCACAGAAGCATTGACTTCAGTTGCAAAAGAAGATGAGATCTTGGCCACCACTTTGCATTTGTTTGAGAGCTTCATAGCGGCGAATCACGGGATAACGAGTTGTAGCGAATAGCGATTTGAGGATAGCCACCACTTCTGCATACGGTTTTTAATAGGCATCTTTTGGCTGAACTGCATCGGCATATTTCCTAAAATTGCACTTGGATAGTTTTTCCAATTAAAAGTCTGACCTTTGATTCATTCGGAAGAGGAGCACCACCCTTTTTCAATGAGGACTGAATAGCGAGCATACCATTTGTCGAACGTGTGATCTTCCATCGGATCGTAGACGAAAATTTTGAGCCAATTTAGCGCTGAGAGCGAAGAGACCAATTGAAGAGCCCTGTTTGCTGAGTCATCAAAGGCATTAATGTCGAATTGAGGATTGAGATTGGCACCACACCGAAGCTCCGCGACAAAGAAGGTAGTCCTTTACTAATTTGCAAACTTATTCCCCCTTAATTTTATTCAGTGAATCTAGCTCTGAAAAGCATTTTTATTTAGATTCAATTGTATTCATCATCATTTTTACATAAATTTTCAAGTGAATTAGTGTTTTTCTATACTTTTTAAGCAAGGTTTGTGCCGTCTGCAAAACTTCATTTCAATGCTCATCATTTTTGGATGTTACAGCCATAGTTGTCATCTCTATAGCATCTTTGTTCAAAGTTGAGTTTGATATCTCGTTAGGCACACTATCCAAGGCACTTATTACTTGATCTGTAGGATCTGGAAAAGTGTTTGTTTGAGGTGTGACTTCGAAAACACTGTAGTCCACACTGCCTCTGTGGTTGTTCGGCTCCAGATCTTCTGGGGGATTTGGAAGTATCTAAAAAGATCCTATACAAACTCTCCAAAAATTTAATCTTACTTACCTTGTTGCTTTTGATGCTCGGCAAAGACTTTCGTTCAATAGGCTCTGGCACAGAAATAGCCAAATCCTCTTGGTTATGATCCACCGCAATCCCATTAGCAATTGGTGCAAGAGGCGCATTAGCGTTTTCTTGATAACTTTTTGAGGTAGTGGCTACTATTTCAGCACCGTCTTCACCATTTTTTCTGTCATCACTATGACTTTCTTCGGCTCTGCTTGCTCTGAAATTGTGTTTGAGTTAAAGAGTTAAATTTAGTACATTGTGATTCGAGAATTTTGTCGGTTCTTAGGCCATATTTTTGTGATTGAATTTTGGAAAACTGTAAACGCCAATGGATCCAGAATCAAAAAGCAATTTTTTCGCTAAATAATACCAAAACACGATTTTTCTTAATGCCTCCTGTGATTAACATTGACCATCCACAAACGACAACCCAAACCAAAGTGGGTAAGCAAAAATCGTGTTTTTGAAATTACATACATGGAAAACTTGCTGTATTTCTCCAAGTCAATGTGTTTGTGTCCTAAATCAGCCCTCTCTCCTCATATTTGTGTGGCTCAATCACCTAACAATTGAAGAGTGTCTAATTGTAGGGTCTTTGAAAAAGTTCATTTTGGACCTGTTCTGGTTGGGGGGACACCCATTTTTTAAGGCAATTTTAGTCAACAAAACATTTTAGTCAACTGCAACAAACACATCATCAGGTACACGTAAACAACTGTCCAATCAATTTCCACAATTCGAACATACGATTGTCGTTAAATTCTTTCTTCCATATATACTCATTGATGTACGATGTGAAGAGGGACTCAGCAGCTCCATACTTACTTTTGATTCGGTCTTGTTTGAATTTGTTCCAGTTACTTTCGATTGATTGAGTGTGATCTCCTAAATCATCAGTGAGGTAATGCACGTCCGTCTCACACAATCTCTAGTGCGAAAGACAAGACCCATATTTTTAAGCCACTCTTCGAACGTGTCTTCCCAGCTGATCATTTTGTATATTTGGAAGAGATTGATGCCTTTTAGCTGTTGCAACGCAGGTGGATCATACTCTGATTTTGCCAGACGCAATTTTACTAAATGAGCGGGGACAGCAGCCATAATTTTTCACCGAAATATATAAATAAAGATGCAAAAATTAGACTAAAATTGCCTTAAAAATGGGCGTCCCCCCAAACCAGAACAGGTCCTCATTTTTTGTAGAAGGTACTGTATTTAAAAAAAATTTGGATAAAAATTTTTATAATAATTATCAGCGCTAACATTAAGAACCGATCATAGCACCCAAAATGACAAATTTATAACTGCCAAATAAAATCCTACGCGAGCATGGCCAGCCGGTGCTGCCTCTCCAGCCTGTCTTGGGCCTGTCGCTCTTGTAGTGTCTTGAGTGCAGCTTGGACTCCCTTTTCAATGTTAGTGTAGTTCTCCACTATCCTTTCAATTAGCCATTCCACCCCTTCGCTGATTACTGCATCCATCTCTTTGCCAGAACCCTTCACTGCACAAATTCCTTCCTACAATTTTTTGGTTGTTTTTTTTCTGAAATGAAGAAAACCAACCACTCGAATGTCGGTTTTGTTGCTCTTGGCCATATTGTGGAGCTCAAATCGGTCAGAGAATTGCATCTCGTCAATGGCTTCTGGGAGGTCTTTTTTGTTGAGCAAGAAAAGAATTGGTTTACCCATCAGTTCCGGCCTTTCCACCAGCGAGTCTACAATTCGCTTATTCTCCGCCAACCGGCTGATGGCTGCACTGTCCACCACATAAACAATGCCGTATACCTACAACTTGAAGTGGTTAAGATGATCAGAGGGTTTGCGAAAAAAGGAAACCTCAGCATAATAAGTAGGCCATATTTCACGAATCCTTTCACCTCCACCCAAGTCGTAAGCAACAATTTTATACTTTTTGACCATAAATTCAGCTCTTGAGAAGCCCACTGTGGGATGAACAGTGCCAAGATCTTCTGAAAAGCGAGATGCAATGGAAGAAATTTAACAAAAATTGCAATAATATAGCCTACCTCCTTGTAAACTTTTGACAACAGTTGTTTTGCCAGCCCCGTCCACACCAAGAAAACACAGCACAATTGTTCTGAAAATTTGGGAAATGAGAAATTCATCCACAAGTTGGAATCCTCATAAAGAACATTGCTTTTATAAAAATGAGAAAATAGAAAAGGGAGGGGAAAATACAAGGGAATGTTTTTCCAAGACATCATATGTCACAAGTTACAATTCTAGATACCCATCAAGAAGAGGGGTCACTATCAGGGTGGTATACTCGACAATTACCTCAGCCATCAGCCTCAGCCGGATGAGGTAATCGGGAAAATTGTGCTCGGCCTCAGCATTTGCTCTGGGCTGAGATATACCGTATTTACTCTAATAGAAGCACAGTCTCTAATAGACGCACACCCGCCGGCTATACTGAAGAATAGGGTTCCAAAAAATCAGCTTGGTCCCCCCTGTTGTTTTTTCGTAAAAAAACAGCTTGGTCCCCCCTCTTGTTTTTCGCAGAAACTAGTTTGGTCCTATAAATTTTAATAAATTTAAAAAAAAAACAGCTTGGTCCCCTCTCTTGTTTTACTTGTAAAAACAACAGGGGGGACCAAGCTGATTTTTGGAACCCTATTCTTCACTAGCGCCGCCCGCCTTTTTTGACTAAGATTTCAGAGTTAGGGCTATTTTTGATTGACAATTTCAAAATTTTTGGGAATCGAAAAAATAGACACACATGTGCTTCTATTAGAATAAATACGGTAAGTGCTCAAAGTGAAAGATTTTTTTTTTTGAAAGCAGAGGGCATTTTATTGCAGAGGAAATATGGTAGTATTATTGATAAATTTACGGCTCATATGATTGACTATTCCAGACTGTTTCTTTTTTTGACAGTTTCGGATAAAGCTTTCAGCGTGAAAAGTATTTATTTAGATTTTTATACGGATTGAAAAAAAAACGAAATAAATTGTGCAATTTCAAATTATGAATTCGCAAATTATGAAAAAAATTCAAAAAATATCTATGGACTAATTTTGACCTATTATTATCAACTATTGCTCAACTCATAAACGAATTTTTGTCTAAACCGCAGACTATTGCAAACCAACCTGCTCTTTTTCCAAGGTGAAATTCTAGTTCGGCGTTTAAATCCACCCACACAATCTACACAATTGCCCATCCTAAGTGTTGCCCAATGAGTATTGAGGGCACATGGTCGTCTTGACTCACTCTGCAATATCTGCAAAAGGCTAAGACTGCTGCATCTCCAAACTTGGTTCTAGTATCAGGCTTGAATAACGTGAGAATCAGTGACTCATTGGCATAACAACAATATTTACCTAAAATATACGCAAATCCTCTTTGAATTGAACAAAAAAGTATGGGAATGCGTGTTTGCGTCAACCAATTAGTGCAAGGAAAGGCTCTTGTTGCAGCACCTCAACAAAAGCTCTCAAAACTTCACCTAAACAGCCGTCTCTAACCCATTTGGTAAGTTGGCATGGAGACCGACAGCTCACAAAGAAGCCGCAAATGGTTAAGCCTATGCCAACCACTGGACAAATGCAATTGGTGCCAAGAGGCTATTAAAAGAGGAAGCTCTTGTTGATTATTGTGTTGACAATACAGCCACACAAATACACTCTTTAAAGACTTCTGAGTGGAATTTGTTGAATGGAGATTAACATTATTAGCTGCAATTTTTAATTGCTGCAAATCTACACCATGGTTGAAAGAAATCACCGATTTCGGAAATAAATTTTCGTCCACCGAAATAAAAGCATTTACAAAAAAAGATTCACAGATAAGTAAAGGTACAAAATCCTAAAAAGACCAAAGATATATTTTTTATTAATAAGTCAAGGCCGCCATTTGGGTTTATTAATCAGAAACAGGTTGACTTCAGACACCAGAAATTCTTAAAAATCTGATTTTCAGTCCCACAATTTGATTTTTTTTATAGATTTGTGGATTTGGAAGCTCTGTAATAAGTCGAAATCTATATAGTATTTGGGTCGGGTGGGTGGGTCACACTTTTTTGAATTATCAAAAAATATGGTCATAAAAGGCTCGAAAATTTCTGTTGCAGGATTTTTTAGATTCGCCTTGATGTCAGCTTTCGTTTAAAAAGAGCGGCCAGAAATTCGCATTTTTAAGAGGGCGTTGACAAAAGTATGCAGGCCATTGTTGAGTTTTCCAAAAAATTGACTCTGGGCTGAGATATAGGTCCTCAAAGTTGAGGGCAGGCCTTATTAGAGGGGGGGGGGCTTTTTAGGAAATACGGTAAGTACCAAAATGCTTAAATTTAATTTTTTTGTCGTTTCAAACAAGGTAAAGGAAAGCGGCTTCAAAAACCTTGTTATTAATAAGTTGCTCAAAAATTTTATTTTGAGCAGTAGCAGGCTTGAATCCCTTTTTAAAGGGACATGCCCGTGCGTTTCAAAAAATTAAAGCGGAGACCAGCAAATTTTTTTGAATCGTTCCATTTTCACTCGTTATGCGTCAAATGTGATATTGATGACCTTATACCACTTTTAAAAACTAGGCAGAAAACTTTAAAAATCTAGATCAGAACGCTTGTAAAAATTTATCGAGAAAGAAAAGAACTGCTGGTCCCACCTTTTGTCCGTATCGCGCACGGGCATACCCCTTTAAAAGTATGCTTTGGCCATTTTGAACTTTTTAAGTTGGTATTAATTTTCGATGTCGTTAAGAGCTTCAGAACCATAATTTTCTGGGTTTTCGACGTTCTGGTGTTCATCAAAAAGCCGGAATAACACAAATTTTGGCCAATATTCTTCTGTGAAAAAAATCCACATCCCTTTCCATTTACAAAACAAAAAAACTTGAAAAAGTTTCAGATAGGGTTGTTACACAGTTAACTCGATTTTCCAAAAAAAATTGTCCTTATTTCTTGTTTTTATGCTATTTTTTCCCCAAAATTTTGAACAGGTCACCCCACCTTTGAAAGCCTAGAATGTTGGCTACCCAATGGTATAAAAATTTCTTGATTTAGTTCACAAAAATGTATATGTTTTATTACAGACGGTTTTGAACTATTTCGAATTAAAAGTTCGAAAATAATTCGAAAGCGTCTGTAATAAAACATATACATTTTTGTGAACTAAACCAAGAAATTTTTAAACCATTGGGTAGCCAACATTCTAGGCTTTCAAACGTGGGGTGACCTGCTCAAAATTTTAGAGAAAAAATAGCATAAAAACAAGAAATAAGGGCAATTTTTTTGAAAAATTGAGTTAACTGTGTAACAACCCTACGCTTAGACCATGGCTGAAAGAAAAAAAATTATTTTTCAATCGATCTGTTTTTAACGGTAAAAATGACAACAAAAATGGGCAGCTTGGTGTCATTCGCCTTCCTAACTTCTCAATTTTCGAATGAAAAAATCTTGGCAAATTATTGAAAATCCAAAATTCATTTATCCGAAAATTGAGCCCCCTGTAAATACAATAGATTTGTTAAAAATCAGGGTTGCTGCATGGAAAGTTTTCCGGAAAACTTTCCGCACAGTCCGTACATAACCGTACAGTTAACTGCACAGTTGACTGTACAGTTAACTGTATACTACCACCTGTACAATCCCTTGTTATTTCTGTCCGATTTCTCACCGCCAACCGGAAAGTTTTCCGGAAAACTTTCCGGCTAACTTTCCAAATCTTTTCTGTCCGGAAAGAAAAGCAACCCTGTTAAAAATATTATTTTCATTCTTTATTCACAAATTTATCACAAAAACTAAAATGAGTAAGGTGTATAGACGTTTGAAACCTTTTTCATGCCTTGGTCGCCCCTGTTAATTTTTCGCAACAAATTTTTAGTTCAACAAATATGTTTAAACCACACGTTTGAGTCCGTGCTAAGATGTGCTGGCCTACCCTGAGCCTAAGCCTAAATGCGTAAAAATTCGAAAAATCGAAAAAAATGGAAAAAAAAACAACAACAGGGGGCTTCAACCAAGCTTCAAATTTGGAAAAGTTTCCTCGAAAATGAAACTTTTTTCATTTTCGAGGAAACGTCTCTAGACCTAAATAAAGTTCAAAATACAAGCAAATTTATTGAATATCGTCATATTCGTCAATATCAGAGAAGTAATGGTCATCCTCGTTGGCTGTAGAAGCAAATATGTTGTTATTGTTGTTCTGGTGGCTGTCATCCTCATCCTTGATGTAGGTTGGAGGGATGTCCAGGTCCTGCAAAATTCTATTCTCAGACTGTCAAATACCATAAAAAAACTTTTACCTGTCCCTCTTTTTTGTATTCCACAATTTGGTGAAGCACATGTTCGAGAATTTTTTTGGAATTTCTCTCATTCACAGCCAACATTCTGCTAATTCCCAGCAGTTCACCTGCCTCACGCACAAATATGTCCAGTTCACTTTCCGCACCTGAGAGTAAAGTAAATGAAGGATCGATAAATTTAATAAGTCTCTGGTTATACATCTATTAGTTAACTGTGCTAGTCGAACTTCGTGGGAGGAAAAAGCATCATCCAGATCAAAAAGTTCAAGCTGAGGTGGAGGTATTTCTCGGAAATTAGGCGGAAACACCTATAAAAATACTACATTTGCTAAGACGACCATTGACTATAGAAAGTCATTTCCATATACAGTCAAACCTCGTTTATCCGGCACCCCCAAAAGTTCGTTCCCGCCTTGGGTCCGACACTTTCTTTAGCTCAATTTTCGAAGTCTTTTGCCAAATGTGATTCGCCAGTCTAGTGCGAAACATCGCAAGGATTCTGTTTTTGCCGCTCGTTTTTCCAAAATTTTTAAATTTTGCCATAAAGACCAGGACGTCGGTTATCCGGCACCTGATTTTCAAAAGGGGTGCCGGATAACCGAGGTTCGCGGTCTTTATGACGAAATTTAAAAATTTTGAAAAAACGAATGGCAAAATCAGAATCCTTGCGATATTTCGGACTAGACTGGCGAATCACTTTTAGCAAAAGACTTCGAAAATTGAGCTAAAGAAAGTGTCGGACCCAAGGCGGGAACGAACTTTTGGGGTGCCGGATAAACGAGGTTTGACTGCATGACAACAGTTTTGGTATTTAAGTTACAGACGAATCCAGATAAGACGGTCTCCTCAAATTCGACTTACAGCTGGGTTCAACACTCTTAAACCATAATTTTTGAAGTCTTTTGGAAGTTTTCTTTCGTGAGTTTTGTCCATAAAATCAATTAGAAGATTTTCAGGGTTTTTTTTGGATTCCGATCCTCTTTTTCTGAGTAAATACAGTTTTTCTAACAAATCCGCGGTTCCCGATATAATGGTTGTTACAATATTTGATAAAAAAATATTAGCGAAACTTTGTCCATTTCAAGAAACGATTGGAAAAATCGGAATCCTTACGATTGGACCAGATGGACGAATGAATTTGGGCAAAAAAACTCCAAAAACATGTAAAAATGTCCCAACATTGCTAGATACCTTCAATTGAGGACGTCAAAAAAGGTTTTTTGAGATTTCATTGGTCAGCGGAAGCCTTTGGCAAAATTTTCCAAAAATAGTGCATTATTTATTGGTCACCCTGTACTCTATTTTTAAAGGGGCATGCCCACGCTAATAAGAGGTGGTGCCCGGGAATTCAAAAAATTTTCCTAATCATTGAACTTCTGTACGAATTTTTCAACTTGGTATCTAACAAAACAAGGCCTAGAATTTAATTTTAGGTAAAGTTTTGTTAGATACTAAGTTGAAACATTCGCACAAAAGTTCAATGATTAGAAAAAATTTGAATTCACGGGCACCACCTCTTATTACAGGGTGTCAGAAAATAACGTATACGATTGATTTTATGCGATTTTTTTGTTGCTGTTTTGTTATTTTACGGTTTTTTAGCAGTAAAAATGAAAGAATTACGAGCTGCGATACTTAGAATGCATTCTTTTGGAGATTCTATGGGAAAAATCGCCACAGACTTGAGAATTCCCAAAGCTACAGTCCAAAAAGCAATTGAGCGTGGAAAGGTAGAGGACCGACCGGGACGAGGCCGAAAGAAGCGAGTGGCCACCGAATTTGCCCGATTTGAACCCGCTCGATTATTCAGTGTGGAGTATTCTGGAAGAGAAAGCACTCACCCGAATGTGAAATCATTGAAGCGAGCATTGAAAAAAGCTTGGGAAGAAATCAGCGTTGAAACATTAGAGATAGATAGTGGATAATTTTCCAGAGCGGCTGAAGGCCTGTGTCAATGGTGGTCATTTCGAATAATTCTGTTGTTTTATTGTTATTTGCTGTGTTCTGAAATCATTTTGATAAATAAAATCAATCGTATACGTTATTTTCTGACACCCTGTAATGTGGCTATGCCCCTTTAAAAAGGCTTTTTTTCTAAAGTTGACTAAAAAAGAACTGACCGCAGGTTGAAGGGGTGGTTGAGGCACTTCGAACACGGGAGTGACCAGTGTCAGAGGCTCGTGCTTCAGACCCAATTTCTCGTAACAACCAAAATCAAAAGTCTAACTATCAACCAAGAACAAGAGTAACCACTAACCGCATGGTCTCCGCCCAGTTCTCCAAACCAATGGAACACAAGGATGAGTCAAACAGTTTGGTGAAGTCACCGAATATGGTCTGCTCCACCTCACTTTCCTGCAAGCACATTTTCAACTGGTTGGACAGCTGGATGTGGTCAGGAATAGGGTGGGCATCAGCTGATTTCGGAATATGAATCACATCAATTATTTTTCACCAAATACCTAATTCGGGGTCAGCAGCATCAATTGGATTCAAGTCAATGCCTTCACTTAAGAACTTCATTATCACGTCCTTAAATTTTTTTTAAAGAGTTTTGCTTAGGCTTAGCTAATTTACAAATATTTTGGAGTTCTGCTCTTTTTCAAAGTAGTCATCAGCGAACATGTGGGTGGAGCCAATGACAACTACTCGACCACCTCCCTAAATACGTGGTTTAGGATCAGGGTTGGCGACTCGACACGTCGATTTCGACTTTTGACTCAACACGTCAAGATGAAAAATTGAAATATTTGGCTAAAATTATCGGACTAAAGCACGTTATATTGCGTCCTCTCAGAAGTGGATTTTGACCGCTTTTTCGAACGTTTCAGGTCGTAATTAGTGCGAAAAACACGTTTTTACGATTGGAAAACATGTTTGGGAAAAAATATTTTTTGGCCAAAAAGTTGACTTTTTGGTCAAAAACCCTTGTTGCCATACCTGCACTACTACGTACACCCTTCCCCAATCCCTTGCAATGAGCAGGGCTCCGAGCCGGATCTGGCTCCGGCTCGGAGCCGGAGCGGAGCCAGAGCGGAGCCGGAGCCGGAGCGGAGCGGATTGCCAGCACTGATTACGACCTGAAACGTTCGAAAAAGTGGTGAAAATCCACCTTTGAGAGGACGCGATACAAAGTACTCCTGCCAATTATCCACTCTCGACCACATTTTTTCGACTTTGGACACGACGCGTCGAGTCGAAACTTTCGACGGGTCACCAACCCTATTTAAGATGTTGTAAATAAAGCTCAACGGAAATTTAAATCTGAAATCTATCTAGTAGGCTATATATTATTTTTTATTGCTCTATTGTTGCCGTTTTTACTTATTATTGGAAAAATTCAGCTCTGTCTTCATGAATCAGGAAATTAAGAATTTCGGTATCCTGATTTATTTATTTCGGGACTCAGAGTCGCAGGAAAAAATTTTTCCAATAAAAACAAAAAGTAACAAACCAATTGATAGAGAAAAAATTTAAGTAACAACTTCTTTTGAAAAATAGATGGTAACGCGTTAAAACGTAAAGTCCCGAAATTCCAATTTCTTCACCAAACAAAATATACTTACCTCAACACTATGGAAAGCACATATAGGCCTGCTTATTGGATAGCACACTGTGCCTGTGGACAAGACTGCCACTGAATTGCGATTCACATTTAAGGTGGCACCGTAGGGGTAGACGAATGTTAGGGCTGTTCTAAAACAACACCCACTATTGTTATTCGTTCAATAAAGCCACTTTCCGCTAGCCAAAAGTATCCTTACTATCCCTAATCACACAATAGTAATTAACTAACCGCCGCCCTCTTCCTAACCTTTGAGTTTCAGACACTGCACAAAAAACGGTGGAATAGGTGTTATTTCAGAGTTCCCAAGTCAAAATCGTCAAAATCAGCACTTAGGATCAAAAATAAACAAAATCGCTTAAAATGGGCAAACGGGTCTTGCCTTAAAAAGACTCTTTTTTGCTGCTAAAATTTCTGCCGTAAAAGACTTTTTGGTGCCGCTCCGCTTTTTTTGCCGTGAAAATTCGTTTTACAGCAAGAAAAAATTTGCGGCAACAAAAAGGTTTGCCAGGGGTCCGATTATATCCCCTAATTCAAGACATTGACCTTAATTTGAAAATTTTGCCTTTAATTTTTTTTGAAAATAAAGGCAAACGAATGTTATGACTACTTTGTTGGGCAGAAAGAGCAGGAAAGGGGGGAGAAAAATATGTTGTTCGTCAATAAAGTTGATTTTTGTCGGGTTTGAAGCATAGGGACAACATGCCTTTAAGTTGCCTTTATTTTTGACACTAGATGCCTTTATTTTAGAAATTCGCGATCGAACCCCTGAGGTTTGCCCACTTAAAATAGCTCAGAAAATTGTTGGATTTATTTGAGTCTTAGACAAAAAATAATCAGCATTTCCAAAATGAGCAAAACGCTGAGAAATCAGCGCACTTGGGAGTTATTTAGACAGTAATACTACTACTACTCGATTAACCACTATTAAAAACAAGGGACCACAGGCGCCTATCGGCGCCTCTATAGTATTTCGAAATTTCAATGAGGGGCTATGACTTCATTCATAAAAATAGGTATATCCCCTATTAGAACTCGTTTTTTTCGCCTGTTCTTTTTTTTAAACCAAAGCTGACATTCTGGGAAACACGATGGTATTAGCGACAAAAGTTATTTCGCTATCTACGACCCGTTCTGGCCTTCGAAGTAAAAAACGTTAACCACCCACCCACCCACACATGCCAAATACTATATAAGATCATCACTTCTTATTTAAAACAAAGGCTGACCATCATTAACCTGACCACTACCACTAAGAGCATAACGAACTGACTGGTTATTGTTGTTGTTGTTGTCAAGAGTGGTGGAAGTTGCTTCCAAGCGCCCATTCCTGGCAAAACCTCCAGTGTCTGACTGTTGTTCAACAGTCACCCCGGCGGCTGCTCCAATCGATCGGTTTATGATCCCGTTGGAAATGAGAGCTTCTTTGGGGTCAAAGTACTTGTAGTAGACTGTTCGGATCACAGAATCTTAATGCAAATTTCGATTTGATTTATGATGGTTCGGATAGTTTCAGATGTAAAAAGAAATGCCTGGATTGCAGGCAATTCCAAATTCCTCTAGCAAGAAGTTGATGTTGGTGTCTGCATTAGGCTCACCCCCTTCACTCAAGGTCACCAGCAAACTGCCACCAGATTTGATAAATTTGCGAAGCGCATCAAACTGAAATTTGCAAATTCTTTAGCAGAAAAATCGAACTTATAGGCCGGTCAAAATTGAGCTGAGAAGTTACTGACCGTCTATAGTGAAGAATAGGGTTCCAAAAAACAGCTTGGTCCCCCCAAATAAAACAACAGGGGGACCAAGCTGATTTTTGGAACCCTATTCTTCACTAGCGCCTTACTGGCCCTCTTGAATCTCTCTGGCCATCTTTTGGTTCAAAATAACACACTCAAACAGTTGCGTAGCCGAGGGGGCTGCACTTGCCCTAGGCTTGGCAGTTCGTGTTTTTTGGGATTCAGGATTGGGATTTTTTGAGTTTTCGCAACTTTGGGATTGAAGTTTTCAAAATTTATGGGATTGAAATCTCGGGAATTCCAGAAATCTCATTAAAAATAGGGATTTCTTAATTTAGAAATGTGAATCTGCAGGATTTTGGTCTTTGCGCCAGTGGGATTTGGGATTGGGATTTCCAAAATTTCTGGGATTCCAATCCCACTGCCAAGCCTAACTGCAAACCCCAGATTCTATAGTTGTTGTGTCTACATAAATATCACTCGTTCTAAGTTAAAATTTGAAATTTTCGCGAAATAAGCATTTATTAATTAACCGATGGGTTTCAAATCGTAAATCGTTTAGTCAAAATTTCGATTTTCAAACCCAGCAATTAATTGAGTGCCAATTCTCATTTATGAAAAATTTTGCAACCCGTATATAAATATGGTCTGTTACGTGTAACCGCCCACGAACTTATGGACCAACCCAATAACACGATATTGGAGAGAGGTAGTTGGTTATTTGAGGGGTTATGTCCAACTTTTCTATGCGACTAGGTCCTTAAAATTGAATAATAAATGAAATTCAAATTTAAAATGTACACAAAAAATTTAATTCGAAAATATTGTTGACAAAATTAGGATGGTCCCGCGCTAATTAAAATTTCGCAAATTGATGTGCTTATCAAGTTTCATAGTCCTTTAATTTCAAATTTTTTGATCGAAAATAAAATTTTTCGAGCGAACACAAATGCTTCCGTTCAGCAAATATGTAAATGAGGAATTTGACCGATTTCTTATCTACCGGTTAAATTATTCTATTTGATCGATCAATTGACCGTTTCACAGCTATGGGGTTTACAGGGCGAGTGGGAATTGGACATTTTTCGGTCATATGGAATTCTATTGTAACTTTAACTTTATTGCACAAATAGGCACTCGCAGTGCACTTATAATTTGCAACACAACAAAAAACATTTTTTTCCTTCTCAATAATCTGGATCCCTAACAATTTTGCAATACATATTTTAACACGTCTAAGGAGAATAAGAAAAACCTGCTCTAAAAAGCTTTTATTAACCGTTATATTTTTTCGCATTTACCGTCTTCTTCTTCTTACCCTATTTTATCCCTGGTTCATTTTCTGTTCTATAGATGGATGCCTTATTAAAGAAGCCGCATGCCTTGCACTCGAATCAGGGAAGCAAAAAGTATACGCATCAAGGCAAGATGTGCTATAGGGGTAGCAATCTAAGAAGTGCGAATAAAGGAAAAGTCTCAGCAGAATGCGATCAGCGAGTCATTGGTGGATGCAAGGGCAGAGCTTGGTTTTGGGCTGCAAGTGGAGATTTCATCAAGCGAGTTTTTTGCTTTTAAAATTTTCTAGTAGTAAATAATAAATTTCATAAAGGTTGGTCACAGAAAATGGGTACGAAGCCGATCCATCGCACATCGTAGCTACAGCTATCCGAAAAAAGGAAAAAAATTGGCAATGACTACAACTATGGCATGTAATCTTGAAACATTATATACTATGAGTTTTAGAGTACTGGAGAGATCATCTGCCTGTTTAAAAATCAAGCACGTATGTCAGGTGTACGGCACAGCCTTTCGCGACAAGATGCTAGAAAAAGAGGGATTAGAAGGGCGCAAACTGACTCCGACGATTGCAAGCAACCACCTATTCTTTCTACACTTCAGGCACCTTCTTTAATTTTGTTTTCACATATGTCTCAAATGGCTTGTGTTCAGGGCATAAATATTCCGCAAGCTTATCGACTTTATCAGGCAGTGAATGGGCGTGAACCAAATGTATAGCTTCTAGCAGACTCAGGCATGGATCAATCAGTAGGTGGACGCATCTTTGTCTTCGGTCGGAAAAGCTATGAACAGTGGGTAGGAAGCATAAACCACATATTCCCAGATGGGACATTTAAGCTTTCGCTACCTCTTTTAGAGCAGGTATTGTTGATTATTCAGGGTTTTGATGTAAAGTCGATATTTGATGTAAAGTCGAGGTTTTCGTGCTTTTGGCTAAAAGAAAAGATTTTGTCTTTCCGATCGCTACAGCACATTTGCCAAACAAAAGAGCCGTCACATATCACATGTTCTTCCGAATTCTTCACTAAATCTTTCCAGTTCTTGAACCAAGCTCAATTTCTTGTGGTTACGAACTAGCGATACAAAATGCTGCAAGAGGAGAGTGGGGAAGATATCTACATTGATGGCTTTTGTGCCCAAATCTCTACAAACATCTCCAAGAAGAAGGCTTATCATCCCAGTATGATAATGATGCTCAATTTGCTCACGAGATCTGTTTTAAAAATATTCATGTTGAACGACTTTTCAAATATTGTCTTTAAGTGTCGGAAAATAGTCACTTTGGCTTGCGTCCCAGAACAACATCCGAATGAATGTTTTAATGCGCTAAAGAAATACTTGCCTGGAATACTTTCCCCAATTTTGGAATGGTTTGAGAACAACTATCTTGGTTAGAATTATTACGTCTCATTCAGACAAATTGTTATTCTGGATCTACAGGAAAAATGCAGCAAAATGGTAAACGAAAGACAGCTTGATTTTCTATTGAGTCTTGGAACTTTATTGATCGTATAAGAGATGGTAGAGATCGAACTAACAACTATGCTGGTAAAAATTTTTTAGATCATTTTTCAGTGATCCTTAGATAAGTTACGTCTAAATTTATCGAATTTAGAAGCTCTTCATCGAAAGGTTGCGTGTGAACCTGGAGTGGCTCACCCAAGCATGCTTCGATTTATTGATTCTATGAAGGCAATGCTGGTTCTAGTAGAGAGTCCGGTGCCAAAAAACAGCTTGGTCCCCCTGTTGTTGTTTTTGTGAAAACAGCTTGGTCCCCTGTTGTTGTTTTTGTGAAAAACAGCTTGTTCCCCCTGTTGTTGTTTTTGTGAAAAACAGCTTGGTCCCCCTGTTGATTTTTTTCATAAGTTTTACAAAACAAAATATTTTCAAATTATCCAAAACGGTTGACCGAAAAATGTCGATCGAAGAATGTCCATTATACCCGGGCGAGTCGTAAAAACTTAAACATTTTTGGAATTTCTTTTTTTCGGTTTTTTCCTTTAAATTTTAATCTGAAAATAGTTGTATCGATATGTTCTCTGTGTAAATGGACTTTTGTTTTTAGGTTGTTTATTTCAATCGTTGGATAAAAACTCAAAAAAGATTTTTCGGGATTTCACCAGTCCGCATAAGCCCTTGCCAAAAAAAATTCCAAAAATGGTGCGATTGTTACGACTCACCCTGTACACCTTCCTATTTTTGGCTTTTTATTTTATATTTTAAAAACTAGCCTCTTCCACATAAAATTTAGCGCGGGGAGAAGGTAGTACGAAAATTCGGCACTTGTCAAATGTGGCATCAGTCAATTCATCATTGTTGCTGTAAAATAAAGATTTTTTCAATTTATTCTTTATTCTTCCCTAAGTTTAAAAAAAACAAACTTACATATCCACATGCCAAGCATTGCGCACGTGTTTATGAAGGAGTCTAAATCCGGAGTAGATTGTGAACTCTTCTCTTTTAGCTTGGTCAAATAATAACATTGTAGAGTTTTGGGCTTTTCCATTCTAACAAATAAAAAACATATTCAATCAAATTCAAATTATGATTGCAATCAAACCTGGTTAAACCACCACCCCTCAAGTTCGTTCTCACTTAGATTCCGACACTTATGGCAACATAAATGATTTTGGAAAAACGATCGGTGAAATCGGAATTCTTGCAATTTTTTGACTAGATCGGCGCATCACATTAGCCAAAACATTTCAAAAAGTGGGCTAAAAAGTGTACGAACTTGAAAGCGTGGTACAGTCGAGTCTCGGTATAGTGATCACCCGAGGGACGCCCCCCCCCCACATGTGATCACTTTATCGAGTGATCCTTATGTAGAAAAGAGTTAGAAACTTCCCAAAAAAACGTTGGTACCAGCTGGATTCAACCCCTAGTAACCTCTAGATGATCAATTTACGGAGGTGAATTTACCTAGAGTAGTTCATCTAAAAATTACTGGCCGAACACTATAGAGAAGTTTTCCATCAAAATTTATGTCTTAATTAAGCAATTAAAACAATAACGAGCACCGTAAAATCGACTTTTTAAGTGTACCTGCTCATAAATACCTTCACGCTTTGCGAAGCAGGTACAGTCCTTCAAATATGTTGAACTTAAACTAAATTGAATTAAAAGGAAATTCATTGACGAAAATAAAGGGGCGAAACATAATTGGATTAAAAAGGTTAGTGATAATGTCATATAAACCATCACCTCCCCCCTCCCCGGATAATTTTAGGAAAGTGTTTTAAGCTGCTAATTTTTCATCCCAGCTTCCAAACGTATATTCCTGCTCTTGAAATTCGTCTGCTTGATGCAGATCATTTCACAAATGTTGATTTTACCAAATACGTATGCTTTAGCGAAAAGCGCGCGTTTGAAATCGCTCAGTTTTAACCTTAAAATTAGCAATGATCACTACAGGATGGCGCAAAAAAAATTGGGCATTGTAAACAAATTGGCATACCGCTTGCCCGCTAGCCGCTTGCCCAGTCGGTGTCCGATTTTCGGGTGGCAAGCCCTCGTAAACTTCCACAATAATGGCCAGCTGTGATGAAGATCACAGGCGCATAGCTCCTAGCTTAATCACTGTCATCGATTTTCCTGGGGAAATAGATGGGGCAAGGAGCTACGTACGCAAGCTTTTTTAAAGTGCCCAAATTTTTTTGCGCCACCCTGTATATAGACGAACTATAGATGAATATAGATGAACACGCAAGTGATCATTATAGTGGGAGTGTTCACTATATCGGGTGATCACTATATCGAGACTCGACTGTAAATGAATCAGCTTACCTGGGAAAAATCTTGCACCATTTTTTAAATTTTGGGTTCACATCTTTACTTGGAGTTTAATTTGTCAAAAAATATGAGTAGAATGGCATATTTTGTCAAAAAATATGAGTAGAATTTTTGTGCTGTTGTGTAGTGTGTGTGTTTCCATGGCAACTACTCTTGTGTTTTATGTTCAGACGATTTTATATGCTTTGAGTTAAATTTATACAACCATTGAAGGGGGAACTGTTTAAGTTAGAAAATGTGACATCGGTGGCGCAGTGGATAAGCGTTTGTGTTTTATCGCCCAAAATGGTGCACAGGTTCGACCCCAGCTGTTGGCACACTATTTATTTATTTTGTTTAACCAATAAATAGGGGTAATTTGGGTCGTTGATTTCGAATCTGGCGTCAAGAAAGTCGATTTACTCCGATAATAAGCCAACAAAATAACTAGCGAGCCCCACCAGGTGGGGTGAAACTTGCGCACCATTTTGGGCCATAAAACACTAACGGTTATCCACTGCGCCATGGATGTTGCATGATCACACCTAAACGGCTTGCCCTTTTTAAAACAATCTGATTTTAACATTATATTGGGTTGTCAGAGCGCGCTTTTAAACAAGCGTTTAAGGTCAGTTAGCATGGACACTAATTGATATGTTATATACCATTTTGTAACCCATTCTCTGCTCGTTGGTTCTTGTTGGCTTAGCTCAAAAGATGTGGCACCCAGGCTCCTAGCTTCTGCACTTTTCCCATAGAGATCAGATGATGCGAGCAGTGGAATCCCCAATAGAATCTTCTCCGTAGACGCTACGAATGCTTCTTGCAATCTCAGCAGCCTTGGATCCTTGATTGAAAGCAAAAAGAAGAACATGTCGGAAATGCACATTTTTCTCAACTTGACACTCCATTGTTTAAGCCTAAAAATATAACTTTTTATAGGAGCACCGCAAAACGAAAAGAACTATCGAATAGAGGAGGATGAGAGCTACTAAATGGTATATCAAACGACATTTTATCGTAACTTATCAGTGATAAAATGTCTTATCAGAAAAAAACGCTACGAACTTATGCGACAACCCAATATATTAAAATGGGTATATTTCGAATTAATTACAAACATCAATTCGAAAAAACAAAGTTGCTATTATGCCCTTTTATTGACCAAGAATTTGGGATGAGACACATGAAAGATAAAAAAATTTTAATACATAACCCGATATACAAATGTTACAAATAGTAACTTACAATATTATATGAAAAAATTAGCAAGTCGAATCAAAAGAGCAATACTGTATGTGTGCTATTATGCCTTTTTGAATAGAGAAAACACAACACGGATGATTTATGTGCAGTTTAGATAAAGCGATATGAATGAGAATTGGCTTGAAATCAGAGTTTTACAATTACGCTCAAGTTGAAATCAGGTAAACCTCGGTCGACCAAACCAACAACACACCAAAAAAAGTTTCGAAAACAAAATTTTTGGCTAACCGTACCAAAACCAAAGTTATCGGTTCCGACCCAAATCCCCAACAAACCTTTTTAGATACCGTAAAACCTCTATTAAACGCCCCCCCCTACAGTTAATCATTTTCAAATTTGTTTTGCGTTTTTAAACCCTAACATTGTTTGGTTCTTATCCTTTATCCCGACCCCACCCAAGTTTTGATTGTTGAACTTTATGTTATTTTGACACAAATAAGTTGATTCGCCTTTTTGGCGGCATAAAACATGCATGCATACCAGAGTTTATTTGTGCAGTAGTGCTGACAAAAATTTGTTCAATTTCCATACTTTTAGGCTATTTTCTTTTAAATTAGGGTGGGGTCGGGATAAAGGATAAGAACCCCATTGTTTATTTTTTAAAACGTACGACAACTCATTTTGTAAATCGTTCCAAACTCTACACAATGAGTGGTCATACGTTTTAAAAAATAAACAATGATGGGGTTAAGAAAGCAAAACAAATTTGAAAATGATTAACTGTAGGGGGGAGGGGCCGTTTAATAGAGGTTTCACGGTAAAAAAATAGTTGTTTTAGTTTTTTTGCAATAAAAGAATTTTATGCAGCAATTTCGCTTTTACTGACACGCAAAAGTTAGAATTCAACTTTGGTATTGCGAAGCCCTAGCACAAACTATAGCATGGAATACAACAAATGGACCCGGATTATCGCTTACATATTATGCACATCATCTTTTTTGAACATCAAGACAAAAATATATTAAAATAGTGTCCAAAGTGAATTTTCAACAAGTTTAGTGCAGAGAAAGTGTTGAGCAGTCAAGTGACTTTGTTTAATGTCCTTATAATTATTGAAAACCAGCTATAATACAACTGTATGCTTGGAAGGAAGGAGAGTAGATTACCTACGGTATGTATTTCAACGGTATACCACCGATTGGATACAAAAACTGGTTGGATACACTAAATTACTAAATTTTACCAAAGTTGTGGGATTGGATACAACAAAACCTCTTTTAAGCCTTACCAAATCATGGTAATTGGTACCATTTCTATCTATAATCCATGTAGCACCTATTTTTGGCCCTACTGTGGTAATTTTGGCTTTAGATTTTTGTGCTTAAATTTATTTTAACTTAGGCTAAGCATTAGGCTTAGGGTAGGCTAACGTATGTTAAGACGGGCTCAAAAGTGTTTTTCTAACCGTTAAAAAGTTAGTAAAATATGTTTGAGTCCATCCTAGTGTACAGTTGGCTATCCCGCTTGAGCTTGGCTATCCCGCTTGAGCTTGAATCATAAAAATGTAAAGTAATAAAAATGAAATTTAAAATTGTATCCAATGGGTGTATCCAATCGTCAATGTATCCAATCGGTGTATCCAATCAGTTTTTGTATCCAATCGTCAGGCGTTCATTTCAACCCATCAATACACCATTTTGACAGTCCTCAACTCCATGGGCTCCAGTTGAATTTCCTCCACTGTTTTATCGGATTGGTGGAGCAGTGTAAGTGAAGACTCAATCGAGTATTTGGAAACTTTTTTTGAAGATTGATGTTAACGACACCTAAACAACCCTTTAATTCAATGCGATTGAAACCGAAAACCAACCTTTTCCAAAGCTACTTTCACAGTTGGTTTGAAGTAAGGTGGTTGGCTTGCAATCAGCCCCCAACCTGTGCAACACCAATGCAGCCGATGTTTCAGGAGCTGTGCTTCGACTACCCAAATCTGCACCTTGTCCATAGTGAGTTGGCTGGCTGCAAACAATAAATATCAAATTGAAATAGAACCTTAAGTGTAAGGCTGTCGATTCAGTCACCGTTTTGGTCTTTTACATCAAATCGATATTTTGGTGCATAGACGTTTCCCCAAAATGAAACTTTTTACAAACAACAGGGGTACCAAGGCTTTTTTTTTAATTTTTTTCGTAAATATTTAGATTTTGTCCGAACCATCCCAAAATATCCAAAACCACCCATAAACGCCCAAAAACACCCCAAACCACCCAAAATTACCTTAAACCACTGCAAACACCTAAAATCATCCGAAAATCACCCAACATCACCTAAACACTCCAACCCACCCCAAAACACTCCAAACCACCGAAAGCACCTCAAACTACTTAAAGTAACATAAAAAACATTTCGGTTTTTAGGGGTTATCCGGGGCCACTTCTAACATTATTTAATTTTTATACCGGTACCTGATGTTTTACCCGGCCAAGACCAGCACACTCCACATTGCAAGGGATAGGGGAAAATGTAGTACAGTCAAACCTCGGTTATCCGGCACCCCTGGGGACCGGACTCAGGGTGCCGGATAAACGAGGTGCCGGATAACTGGAGTGTCAGTTGACAGAAAATAAGCCAATCTCAGCCAAATAAAGTATATCTAAGGTGCCGGATAACCGAGGGTGACGGATAACTGGAGTGCCGGATAACCGAGGTTTGACTGTATATGTTTTATTACAAAAGATGGATTTAGGATAATTTTAGGTGTTTTCAGTGATTTAAGCTGGTTTTGGGGTGTTTCAGGTGATTTTGAGTCTTTTGGGGTTGTTCGAACACAATCTAAAAATTTAAAAAAACATAAGGTCCGCCGTGTTGTTTGAAAAAAGTTTCATTCTGGGGAAACGTCTATATCCCGATATTTTTCGGTTATCGCCTCAATCCGGTTAACCGAAATTGCTCGAATTGTTTTTAGTTTTTGGAAATCTTTCTAAATTATTCGAAACTATTTTCATCAATACAGATTCATTTTTGCGAACTAAATTAAAAAATTTATATATCATTGTGTAGCCAACATCCTAAGCTGTCAGTTGTGGAATACCAGGCCGGAATCCTAATCCAGTTTTCACTCAAAAAGTGCTTTTTCGAGTGTTTCAGCATCTAAAACGTGTAGAAAACATTTTTAGGTCCCGGCGACCATTTTTGAAAAAGTTATTTTGACAAAAAGTTGACTTTTTGCCTTGGAGGACCAAGGTAAAAGGTACTAGGGGGTAACTGAATTGCCTTTTTTATTTGTTCATAGTTTTTCTTGCTAGAATTTGGCGAAAATATTTTCTGGATGCATTTTTGATCAAGAGTCTTGCTGGGAATCATGTCTAAGGTAAATGAGTGTCTAACCCACCAAGCCCCCTTCGGGGGCGCAGGGGACTTGGTGGCTGGGGTTGAGATGCGCACACCCACATACCTTAGACGCAAATCACTCGAAAGTGACGCTGCATGCATAAAAAACATGTATACCAGAGTTTCTATATGCGGTAAGCCCCAGTATTCAAAACTATGTTCAACATCTTCTTGTTAGTGGGCCCTGTGTGATTAGTGGCCCCTTTTATTCCCTTCCCCTCCCAATACAGCCCTTATTCTCTATTAAATTCAGAAGGCGCCAATTTGAATTTTGAAATTTTGACTAAAAAACCATGATACCCCCCATGCCCCACCATAGTTTTGAATAGTGGGTCCCACCGCATATAGAAACTCTGGTATACATTATTTTTTCGAACCCTCCCCTGTGGGTTTGCCCCCCCCCATCCCCTGTGGATCGAAAAAATTTTTTTGCTCAGAATTAAAAAAACAGCCGGCTTTCTCATGAAATCGGGGTCGAGAAACACGAATACCGTATTTACTCTAATAAAAATTTTTTTTAAATCCAGATATCAATTTACTTCAGTTGACTCATCAGATGTAAATATGTTTTAGTTTTTTGAAAATGCCGTCGGGATTTCCGTTTTTTACGGTTATTTGAGCCTTCAAAATGCTCATTCACACCCTCAAATTTTATATTGCCATTTTTCACTATATTTTTGTTGAAACTTTTCAAAACTTTTGACACTAGCGTATAGCCAATGAGCTATCAGACTTTTCTGAATAGTTTTTAACTAACTATAAAAGTGTCAATTTATTTATCACCTAGTTGTTCGCAGTGCCACCATATGGACATCACAAGGCAGTTGGTGTTCAAGACCAGAATAAGTGGATAATAGTTCTGCAATCAAACAAATACGTGTTTGCTACAATTTTAAAATTAGACTGACCACCAGAAGAGGCATGATCCACCTGCCCCACAATGACCATAGGAGGATAGTGCAGAGCCAAGGAGATGTGGTGAGCAGGTAGAGAGTGGTATCCTATCGTGCTGTCATCATCTTTTTGTTTGGTGGAGGGTGTACTGAATGGTTCTATGAACAAAGAGAACTGGCTCTGGGTCAACAAGTTGTCGAGAACACCCTGAAAACAATCTTAAAAATGACTTTTAAAGATTAAAATGCTCAAAGTGGGCAAAATTACTGGAAAATTTTTGAAAATTTACATGGGTATCAAAACAGCCAAAACTGGGCACGCCAAACATTGGGCCACTATTTTGACTGCGGTAAAAGGACCGTCAATCTGTACTATTGCCGTTGGGCGAAGAACTCCCTTATACGGTAGGAAATTGCCTTAAATCATGTTTTTTGAATGTTTTAGGGTCAAAAATATGTTGAAAAGTCCGGAAAAGACGTTTTTCTTAAGTTTAAAAAAGATATTTTTTTGACAAAAAATTGACTTTTTGCCTTGGGGGACCAAAGTAAATTGTTGGTTTGAAGATATTCCTACCATATTTTTGTCCCTGGAGCTTGACAAAAAGATCTTTTAATGTGATAAAGAGCGTTGCTCAGAATCATGTCTAAGGTAAGTGAGTGCGCGCATCTCTAACTTTCAAGCCCCTTCAGCGATTTTTATAAATGGTAATATACGTTTTGTAGCCTGGAATCTCAGCTACAAGAATAAACTCTGCGGGCCGACTTATGTATTTAAAAAGTGGATTCGGGCCGGCCCGTGCAGACTACTGCCTGAGACACAAATCCCTCGAAAGAGACTCTGGATTCATAAAATTTTTTAAATTGCCCTGGGTGGACCAACTTAAAACTGTGTTCTCACCTGTCCCAATCCTCGGTCATCATCACTGACCAGTCTTCTGTCGAGCATCACTTCCATCCAGCCCGGTTGGAGACTAGCTGCTCCCATGGCTTGTCTGCCCAACAAGGACACTCTCAGTTTGGAATCTTCCACAAACATGGCTCCACTCATTGGATAGAACTGCGCTTGCAGGGGTAGTTTAGCAAATCTTCGACGGCGTATCATCTGCACAGGTGGTAAAATAGGAATACCTATGTAAAATCACTGACCTGGAAGCCATTTAGGTCAGTGTAGAATTTGTCTTCTTGCTCTAGGGAAGGTATGGTCAGACGCATAGCCACCTCATCATTTTGCAGTTTCTGGCCTGTGGATGTGTCCTCAGCAGCTAGATTTATGTGGTTGTTGACACTCAATGATTGACTGTTCACATCCAGAGACACCGTTTGCCGAATTCCAAATTCAGTTGGACCTGAATTATTATAATCAATTGA
Organism: Ditylenchus weischeri; assembly: GCA_029231635.1. Lineage (NCBI taxonomy): Eukaryota > Metazoa > Nematoda > Chromadorea > Rhabditida > Anguinidae > Ditylenchus > Ditylenchus weischeri. The sequence continues at coordinate 129,315 of JAMRYI010000160.1, read as the reverse complement.
AATTTCCAACAAAAAATATCTTAAAGTTATAGATATCTCACCAATCACAAATATGTACTGACGAACAGGTCCTTCCACAATGGCATACACATTTTGATCAACAGCAAGTGGTCTTGCAGGTCCATCAGGCAGAAATAGGTAAGCTCCAGACAGACTGTCTCCGTTCCGAGCTACATTCACGAAAAGTTTAGGGTTTTTAAAGGGTCAATATTAAAAAGGGGTAGAATAACCTAGGCAGGAAAAAAGTAACGGGGGCGAATGCTCAACAAATGGCCAACTAAGCACTGAATAAAATGCCATCTTCCCCAAAATACCCTCAATACCCTTATTTTCAAAATTTTGATCTGAGAGCCCTGAAATACGGTAATTTGCAAAAATATCTTTTTCATGGTAATTCTTCTTTTCCGAATTTTTTTTATTGAAACCCCTGTCATATAATTGTAGTTTGACACTATAGTGACACTCAAAAACTTAACAGTCAGCCATAGTGAAACCCTTCTAAAGTTATGCTTGACTCACAAGTGTTATGTGGTCGAGCACCATAACGCACAAAATTCATTTGCATTTGCAGTTCTTGCTCGTTCATCGCCTTGCTGGTGACACTCTAATTAGGTGGTAAATTATTTTACCCAAAAACATGTCTTGTACCTTTAGATAACCGCTCTTTGAGTCGAACACAGCCTTGAGGTGAGAGTTCAGAATATAGATCTCACTATTCCCACTCAACTCCTTGGTTTCGAAAATTCTGAAAAATTGTGTATTTGAGAATTTCAAATAACTCGGTGATGGGCTTAAATTGATATGGTTGAGAATCTCATTACGATCTAAATCACTGAAGCAGATAGTGACCTCAACCCATCAGTGAAATAACTAGAAAAAAACTAACGGTGATGTGAAGCCGGGCAATGAGTGTATGCGAGCCTTGTGCGAAGTGTCATCTGCTTCAATTATATCGTAGCGGACAAATCCTAGTGGTGGAAGTTTAGCCAGAAAGCACAACTAAATAATAATTTGCTTGGGCTTAGGTGAAAAAAGGCTCTCTCCTGTTATTGCCCAAATTATAGCTAAAACCGTTACATCTTTAATTAATTAGCCTGCTATATACAGTTTTCTTAAGTAATTTCGTTAATATTATCATTTACAGTCGAACCTGGATAAACCGCCACCCCTGGGGGCGCCGATTTGGTAGCGGTTTATCGGGGGTGGCGGTTTATTGGGGGTGCCATTTTATCAGGCTTCGATCAGTACAGTCAACGCACATTACAAATAACCCCTTGTTCAAACAAATATAACATGCAACACAATTTAATTTAAATATCCACGAGACTACTTAGAAAAACTGTATGTAGCAAACTAATTAATTAAAGATGAAACGGTTTTGGTTATAACGATTTTTGGCGATAACACTCTCGGCGATAACAAAAGAGAGCCGAAAAACATATAAAAAATATCGAAGAACGTTGATAATTTGTTTTTTTCCGATTTTTTGTGTTTTAGTGTTAGATGTACAGTCAAACCACGTCTTAACGAAACTTCTGGGGTCCGAAAAAGAGTTTTGTTAAGTCGAGGGTTCGTTAAGTCAAAAGTTTGCAAACAATTTTTTTTTAATTTTCGTTAAGACGAGGTCTGACTGTATTTACTTAACTACCGTATTTCCTGCAATTTCTCCCCCGGGGGAGTAATTTTTCAACCCTTCTCTAGAGGGGAGAGTAATTAGAGGGAGGGGTAATTACTCTCGTGATTCCGAATTGACGAAGGAATTTTTATTCAAGACAAGCGTAAACAATTGAATTATACTGGAACAAATCCATAAACAGACATTTTAATTAAAAAGCATGATACTCAGGATTTGGTACATTAAGTTCATCGCTCCAATCCAAATCTAGGGACTTATCGCTTATATAGCCATTTTCTTCATCCTCCACTGCCTCAGGGGGAGCCCCTTCTTCAGCCAAATCGCTTTCCTTGAGCGCAGAACGAGCATCCCGTAGCATGGATCGATCTTCTGGCACAGGTCCATGTCGTTTGAAGCAGTGCATGAGGTCATCTTTCCACCGTCATGATAGCTCGCTATTCCGCAGTCTCAAAAAAAGAATGAATCAAACCAGAAAACTTATAAAGAACTTATAAAGTAATACCCTTGAAAGACTTCGCAATTATTTCCTGTGGTATTGCGTCCCATGATTGACAGATCCAGTCGAGGTATACGTCCATAGCCGGCACTCTAAGATTCCCGCTTGCCCTCCACTCTATCCGATCTCCATTCAGCATCTATATGTTGTAGAGCTCTTGGTACTTTGCCTTGATCCATTCCACACGACATCTGATGCCTAAATAATCAATCAAAGAATTTTTTAAAAGTGATAAGACTGCGAAAAATGAGAACGTGCAGGAAATACGGTATGTTATGTTAATATGTCATGTTAACTATGTAAATCATGCTCTTGAGGTAAATACACGTGCATACGAACATCATAAATATTAGCATACACGTTTCGAGAACTGAAGGCAGTGGTGAAACGTAAACCCCGACTTAACGAAACTCTTGTCCAGTCTCCAGATGTTTCGTTAAGACGAGGTTTGACTGAAAATTTCGTTAAGTCGAGGGTACACTTATTTGCAAATTAAAAAAAAATCGCTAAGTTGGAGGCTTTGTAAGTGGTGGGTTCGTTAAGACGAGGTTTGACTGTATATATAAAGGGGATTCCTGTATAATTCAGATTCTGCCAAATTTTTCCTCTTTTTAAAAAGGTTTTTTCAATGAAAGAGAATTAAATTTTTCCAAAGTTCCCGATTTGTTTAAAAGTACCCAGCTTTTTTAATTCTGAATATTCGAATATTTGTGGTGTTTTTTTTTATTTTTTTTTAGCACTTAAATGGAGGAAAGCTACTCAGGCTCGCGCAGTGGATGTGCGTTTGTGTTTTATGACTCAAAATGGTGCACATGTTCGATTCCATTTGGTGCCACGCTAGTTATTTTGGATTGTTATCGGGGTAAACCCCAATTACCCATTGGTCAAAGAAGCCAAATAAGTAGTGTGCCACCAGATGGAATCGAATCTGTACACCATTCTGGGCCATAACACACAATAAAATGGGAATAACTTATAAAAAATTTTAATATTTCCTATAAAAATGTTTATAGTTTATTGAAAAAATGTTAAATTCAATTAATAGTCAAGTAAAAAACAGTTTTTCTAAAAATTTTAATCTGACTAATTGGTACAAACTAACCTCGAATTTTTCTTTAAAAGCAGCCATATTGCCAGAACTAGTGGCATAAAGAACTGGCCCAATTTGTTGGAGGATCTCATCTTGACGGTTTTTACTTTCAGCCACACTTATTCTGGACTTGGAGGATGTAACATGAATGCAAGTAACCTCCTGACGAGCATGTCCTAGGGAGTTGAACACCACAACAGAGCTGCAATTAAAATAACAATCAATCACAAACATAAAAGCAACACAAACCTGCCATCTTCAGTCACTATTTTTCGTGGCAATTTTTCCACGAAATGTTCTTCGTCCTACAATAAAAGGTTTTGTGATACAGTCGAGTTTGAATTTGGATATCGCCCATTCAAGTTCGTTCGCCCGCTGGTCTTACGATTTCCTTGATTTTCGAAGTCTTTTGCCTGTTCTGTTTCGGCTTTCCGGCCCCAAATATATCAGGGATTCCGGTACGTGACAATTCATCGTTAGGGACAATTCATCGTCTCTTCTGTGTGTTTTAGATTTACCGTTATAGCTTGCAAGATATATATATAGATATAAATATATATCCAGTTTAGCCCCGCCCCAAGTTTTTTAATAGAAACCCCAAAAGACGCACTAAACTACTTTTTTCTGCTCAATATTGGGTTTGTCCATAAGTTCGTGGGTCGTTATACGTAACAGACCAGATTTATGTATGGGTTACATAAATTTTTAATAAATCAGAATTGGCACTCAATTAATTGCTGGGTTTGAAAATCGAAATTTTAACTACAGTCGACGCTCGTTATAACGTGCCCTCCAGGGACCGACCCTAGGGGTACGTTAAAACGAAGGGTACGTTACATCGAAGGTACGTTATATCGAGTGTCCGTTTGTTCTTATTTCATTCAGGCCAAGCAAATGTTTACAAGAGGTACGTTATAACGAAGGGTACGTTATATCGGGGGTACGTTATAACGAGCGTCGACTGTACACAATTTACGATTTGAAACCCATCGGTTAATTAATAAATGATTATTTCGCGAAAATTTCAAATTTTAACTTAGAACGAGTGATATTTATGTAGACCCAACAACTATAGACAATGCAAGACATTTATTCTGGTAGGTAATCGCCTTCGTATTCGACAACTTCTTCCCATCGATGGCCTAATTCAGTGAAAGCACGGACAAAGAAACCTGATGGCTTTGATGCGAAGAAATCTTTGATGAACATTCGAATTTCCTCCACTGTTTCGAACTCCTTTCCCCTCAAAGCGTTTTGCAGTGATCGAAAGAGTTTATAGCAGGGCATCGAATTGTACTTATTAATAAGATTTGTACTTATTTTGAGACCCCAAATCTTATTTATTTTAAATATACTTATTAATCAGAAATGTACTTATTTTCGACTTGTGTACTTATTTTGTACTTATTTTTTAAATTGGCGCCAAAATCAAAGAAAACATTTCAAATGTTGTAAATTTTTGCCTGCGGCGCATTTTTTTCAAATTTTCAGTTGTGTGAGATCTTTAAAGTAAGTCAGGCATTTTGCAATGGTTTTCTAAACTCTTTCTTGATGACTCAATGACACAATGACTCGCTTCCAAATCTCTACCGTCTCGTTAGCACAATTCTCTCTATCCAGTTAGCCAATGCGTTCGTCGAGCGGGTCTTTTCGTTGTGCAAAGCGCAGTGGACGGACGCCAGGAATTGTCTTCAAGTGGAAACGGTCAGGGCCCTCCTCCAAGTCCGCGTCAACTTCGATTGTGCCGGCATCTACAAGCTGCTCATTAAGGATGGAGAACTCCGGAAGAAGATTCAAGGAGGAGAAAAATGGAAATGAATTGCTTTGTTTTCCTTGGAAATGTTATGATTGTATGTAAAAATGTTGAAATAAAAAATTTGAAAGCAATGTACTTATTTTTGGGGTCAAAATCTTATTTTTTTTCAAAAATGTACTTATTTTTAAAATTTTTCATTCGAAGCCCTGGTTTATAGTCTGTTAGCGCCAAGTCTGGTGAGTAAAGAGGATGTGGCAAGACGGTCCAGCCAAGCTTCTCGAGCTTATTCGTTGTCTTCTTGGCTTTGTGTGGCGTAGCATTGTCATGAAGAAACGTTGTTTTCTTGCGGTGTGCTCTCTTCTCATTTTCAGGTTTCTTTGTCCGTGCTTTCACTGAATTAGGCCATCGATGGGAAGAAGTTGTCGAATACGAAGGCGATTACCTACCAGAATAAATGTTTTGCATTGTCTATAGTTGTTGGGTCTACATAAATATCACTCGTTCTAAGTTAAAATTCATCAAAGACAAGTGGAAAATTTGAAATTTTCGCAAAATAATCATTTATTAATTAACCGATGGGTAAATTGTGTAGTCAAAATTTCGAACCCATCTCAAACCCAGCAATTAATTGAGTGCCAATTCTCATTTACCAAAAATTTTGCAACCCATACATAAATATGGTCTGCTACGTATAAACGCACACGAACTTATGGACCAACCCAATACCACACAAGAAACATGTCTAAACAGTTTGACTTTAACTCCTTAAAGGACCATGCTTGTTGATGACAATGGTGGCTTGTTCACGTAATTTCACCTTCTTTGCCAAATTGTGAGAAGATATAGTCATTGATCAAGTATTGCATGAAAACCTTTATCAAGTATTGATCAATACCACTTAGGTACTTTCATCTGGACACCTTCGTCTGTGTACCATTATCTGGGTCCCAACACCTGCGTTATACCAGGTACCTGGGTACCCACCCCCCTGTTTACCACTTCCTGGGTACCAGAACCATAAATACTTGGAGTTTAGCCAAGTCACCTGGAGGCTCCCCCGGCCACTTGGATGGTAAGTAACTCAAGCACTAGGTACACCAGGCCAATGTGTATGCCAATACTCCAATGATAGATTTTTGTCAAAATTTTAAAATTAGAATTTTGTTAAAATTCACAGCCAGAAAATAACTTCAATCGCTCAGAATCCCACCCCAGAGTGGCCAAAAGCCCCTGAAAGTTGGTTTTTACATTCATAAGCCCAACAATAACATACAAACCAGATATACATGTACTTACCATGGATTCCATACGCAGTGGACCTTAGAATGATCGATACAAGGCAGACATACCTTCCAAGCCTAAAATTTAAAAAAAAAAGACCATGAATTGTCTCTTCTTGAAAGAGACGATGAATTGTGTTTTTTTTACGAGGGATGATGAATCGTCCCTGTCATATGAGGACGATGAATTGTCCGTGTCTGGACTGCGGATACTTCCACTACAATGTGAACAGAGTGTGGAGGCTAAAACAAACTGCGGGTGCTGACTGCGAAATCTGATTTAGGATGCTGCCCCCTCATTGTGCTTGCGGCTTAAATGAAAAAATAAAATTCGGCGGTGTTTTATCGTAGGCGATATTTTTCCCGCGGTATTTTGTCGCCGCGGTGTTATGTCCCATCCCCTGAATGGGTGATCATTGTATCGAGACTAGAGTGTGGCATGTTTTTTCCAACGAGTTTAGATTTTTACATAGGTAATTGGTAAAAGAGAAAATACTGCCGAAAAGCAAAAAAACTAACAAGTTTTAGTTTTTCCTCTCGAGTGTGTGGAAACTTCATGAGGAACTCTGTAGCACTGCTGATCACTTCTTTACAACCTTTGATAGCCGAAAGCATTCTAAATAAAGCAGTGAACACTCAATCCTTGGTTAAATACCAACTTTCGACCATAGTCCTCAACCACATAACTCTTGGCTGTGCCAGTAACTCCATCGTGGTGCTGGAACAGACTTAGGGCTCTTCTGGCTTCTACCAACTCGTTATATAAATCAGCCCCAGAAAACACATCTCCTGAGTTCTGTGCGGCTTGGGAACTGGCTAAGGTGAATAAGATATCGGCTGATCTAAATTAAAATAGTATTAAAATTGAGAAAAGCTAGCATAAAAACCTGATATAGTGCTGTAAAGTGCGATCCATGTGTTTGTAGAATGGTCGAGATGTGAAGTAGCCTTCATTTGAAAAGCGTTGATTATTGATTAAAAAATAAAATATGAGCCCACCACTCCAGTAATGGTCATCCCTGTCTGCATAAGTGAAGAAGTCACCACTCAAAATGGGCAGTTTGTTGGTTGTGGAAGACATACTATTCTCCTCAGCTAGTCTTCTATCCTGTAAAATTGCGTTTAACTATCTGATTGTATTTTTGATTGAAAATGGGGTCCAGACTTCTTTTGTCAATCTCCCTCTCCCAAATTTCCGGTAAAAAAGACCGGTTCCAGAAAGAAACACAAGAGATGTTACAGGTGAAACTCTGGGACAACAGCAACTGCACTACCCATCATCACATATGACCGGGATTTTAGTCTTTTTACTACTATTTTAATCGTTAACTATTCGTTAAGATGAGCGTTATCTGGAGAATCGGGCTAGTCGAGAAGATATCAGCTAGTGAGGCAAAGTGTCGAAATTTGATTTTATGCCCAACAAAAACATACCAGCACAGAAAAGTAGTCAGCAAGTGTGCCAAAGCGAACCTAAAATGTCATTTTACCACAAGTTTAATTAACAAAATCATTGAATGTTACGTGAATATTCCAATCTTGTCGCTCATTCATATACTTCATTAACTGGATGTAATTGGAGTATTGGTCATTCCACTCCGAGTCAGTGTCGTATCGGAAATCATCCCCCAGTGGTATCAGCAATGTGTTCTCCTTGTACAATTGAGCCTTTTTGCGGTATTGATCAGCCAGAAGTTCAGCTCTTTCCGCCACATTACTTGAGTCAATCTTGATTGGGGGTTTGCCCCATGGGCAAAAGAATTGACGCAAGCGGCGGAAGTCGAATTGGCAACACACCTGCAAGCCAAACCAGCAATTTTTCGACCATCCTCAATCGACCATAACCAACCTTTGGGTCAGGCCCACAAGTGTGAGGAACATCATAAGAAAAGAAGGGAAAAGCGTGAGTGGTGATATCGGTAGTTGCAGAGTCTCCAGCAAAAAGCTGGCGCCACTTGAACTCCAGGGCTTTCTGTTTAGCCAGATGCTTTTTTATGGAATAGTGCACCCTTTGAATGGCCATGTGAGTCAGGTTTGAACGATTGAGGAGATAAGCTAGAGTAGGACTCAGCCCAAATGGATCGATGGACCAGTGAGAGGTTGGTACAATGCCTGTAAAATAAAAGTCACATGATGTTTATACATTTAGAAAGAAGATGCAAACTGACCTAGTTGATTGCGTACAAACTCATGTCCTTCAATCATTTCCATAATTGTGGCAAAGTAGTGGGAATTGGCTTCATCTGTCATTACCCAACCTGCGGTAGCAATTTCCAGTTGTCCACTCTTAGTCAATCTAAAAATTTTAATTAAAGATATAAATAGGGCCGCAATTTGGGGAGAAAGGTTGGGGGGAATGGTATTCATAGGAGTAATTATTCTCCCCCCTTTAATCGGCAAAATAAGGCCCTTCCTTTACTCTTACGTTACCACCACCCACTTGAAAAATTTGAAGTTACAGCCCTGGATCTAATTTATTAGATTCAAATTTGAAAAGCAATTGTGGTCGATCACCATCCAATTAAAAAATAATCAAAACGTTTTGGAGCAGCAGATCAGTTTTCAAATAAATAAATAATGCACATTTCAAGGGTGATGCGTGTGGGTTTATACGGTGTAAAACATACCCTTTAACGTTTTCCTTCACTTCATCGCTGAGTTTTGACCACCACAGCTCGAAGAAACTCATTTCGGCATAAATAAACTTCATGTCCGGCTTCTCAGTCAAATGTGTCACCATCTTGTCCAGAATCTTTTTGGTTTGCTCTTCGAAATACTCCTCGAAAGTGTGTATCCAACCTTCAAAAAGACAACTTATACTTTTATATTCCATTGAAAAAAAACCTGGATCATTGTGTGAATGAGGAATAACCACCACTTCCAAACGCTTTTCCTCTTGGATTTTTTGGGCATCGTACTTAATGTCCCATCCCTGCTTCCACACCCCTCCATCTGGATTGTCAAAAGGCAAAATTTCATACACATTTAGCATCTAAACAAAGATGAATTGACAAAGAGAAAAAATAGAACAAAAAGAGACCTGAACATCACTTTTGGCAGAATTTCGAAGAACATTGGGGGCAGGGCACGTGTGCTTACCAACAAATAATTCTTTTGCATTGTGCACGATGCCCACTGTCCTCATACGGTTGTGCAGATCAAAAACCACTTCAACCTGCAAAGTTACGTAATTGTTTGAATACCGTATTTTGCGGGGTTGTAGAATTTATGGATTTTCCCAATTTTATTTCTCCGAGTAATTCCACACTCTATATTTTTCTCTGATAAGTAACCCTTTTCATTCAAACATTTATTCCCGGCATTGCGTTCTGACCCAATTTTTGTAGACCATTTGACACAAGTCCACACTCACATAGTAGCCCGTAAAATGAGCCATAAAATGGGTAGTAATTATACTAAAATAAGTCTTTAGAAAGTAGGTCAGAAACACAAAGCCTCAAACATGCTTTTAAATTCTAGGGAAGGGGGTATTTCGATTAAACGTGAGAACGCAAACCTTGTTGCCTTTGTAGCGCTTTATAACAGCATCATCATGTCTACTTGATGGCTTATATTCCAGTTGAGGAGGTGCCATGGCTACAGCTGTTTGCTGTTCTTCTACGCCTGAAATCAAAGATACAGAACATATAAATCGTATTAGCTGCTACAGCCCCCTGTAAAGCAGACCTTCACTGGCTGACTGCTGAACATTAGTCAATCTGTCATTCAGCTGTTTCACAAGTGCCTCGTTTGTATTGACTTGCTGTTTGAGAGAATCTACTTTTTTCAACAGTTTTTGCACACTCCCATCCTTTCTTTCCGGAGTGCCATAAAAGTTTTGACGCCTTTTGGCGCTTGAATCAACAGACAAGTAGAGTATAAAGCTAATGAAGACAAATGATGCTATTGCGACCACGAATAGGGCATTACGGGTCATAATTGACTGCGAGAGGTCTTAAAATCTGTATTTCCCATAATTAGCGCCCCCGCTGATTCAAAATCGTGTTTTTGGCATTCTGTTTTTAGCCTACTTTTTGATCACTTGTTCAGGCAAGTTACCAACCATTTTGTAGCTAGAAAGATGAGCTACTAAATGGTTGGTAACTTGCCTGAGACAAGTGATCAAAAAGTCAGGCAAGTTACCAACCATTTTGTAGCTAGAAAGATGAGCTACTAAATGGTTGGTAACTTGCCTGAGAGAAGTGATCAAATAATGGGCTTAAAACACAATGCCAAAAACACGATTTTGAATTGGGGTGTGCTAATTATGAAAATACGGTATTCTCCCCACTTATTTCAGGATCAAAATTTTACCGGTAACACAATGGATATATATTCACATCCGTGCAATTAGGCTCTCTCAGCAAAGAAAAAGACCCACGCAGCAACCTTGAAGATATAGTCAGTGTAAAAATTACAAGGACGAAATAGTCAAACAGATACAACAATGAAGCCAGCACTTCTTGAGAAAAAAATTATTGAATCAACGAAAAATTGAATTAAAAAATAATTTACTCCTGGCAAATATATAAAGTCAAGCACAATTTACGAAAGGGATGGATACAGAAAAAAACATCCAGTTGGTGAAAAAACTGAGGAAAATTCAGAAACATGATCTTGTTTGAGAGGATGTAATAACTAGACTACCGTATGACCTCTCATTAACGCGCCCCCTTCTAATAAACGCGCCTCCCTGTCTTTGAGGGTTTGTATCTCGGAGCAGAATTTTTTTCGATACGTACTTTTTTTTTCTTAACTCCCGCAAGCTCTACCGATTTTTCTTTTTTGATTTTATACCTCAAATTTTTACGATTTTTCGGGATCCAAAAAATAAATGCGCCGGCACTAATTAGAGAAAATACGATATCTACGGAAACACTTTATCACAGCGTATGATTAAACGAACTTCGAACTCTTACAGACCACCAAATAATTCATTTCACTAAAACAAAATTTTTGGAATACAATGAAAAATAAAAGCCCAACAACACCGAATTAATAATAAACGCTTTATTTTAGAAGACTATTGACAACAGAGCTGACGTTTATATTCTTCAGGTCCTTGTAAGTCTGGCCAGTTCCCACAAACACAATTGGCTGACCGGTAATATAAGTCATTGAAACAGCAGCTCCGACCTTAAGTTTGATTAAACATAATTAACACAAGATAAAAAAGTAGTTCAACCTTATCATCGATAGTGTCGAATTTTGTAAGCACAATTCCATCTATAAGACGTGCCTTTGCATCGATTGCTGAGTTGTCTGCTAACGCTTGGTTGAACTTGACAAGTTGATCTACGGCCTCATTTCCAACTAGAGCCTCACCCACGAAAAGCACCAAATCTGGCTCATTCACTCGAATTAACTAGAGAGATTGGGTGAGTCTTTACAGTAATATAAAAAAAAATACTAACCTTGCTAAGAGCTCGCATCAAAGGTTCGTTGTCTTGCATTCGGCCCGCGGTATCAACCAAAACCACATCCACTTGTCTCTCCGACGCAATTTGAATAGCAGCCGCAGCTAATCCTGCGGGATCCTTGCCATACCCTTGCTCGAAAAGCTGAGCCAACTAAAAGTTAAGAGTTAACCGAAATGTATGATGTCATGCACACAAATGTACCTCTGGATGAAGAGCATTTAAATGAAGAGTATGAGATTTGAGCTGCTCCACAGCCCCGGAACGGAAGGTATCGCCAGCCACGATCAATACACGATGGTTATTCTCATTCAGCCAGAAAGTGATCTAAATTTAAAAATATTCGTGAGGAAAGCCCATTATTTAATCTAAAGAACCTTTGCCAGATTGGTCGACTTTCCCACTCCATTGACACCACAAAAGACTATCACATAGGGCCTGTAAACACATTGCATATTGTTAGAAATGTTACTAAAAACTGGAAAAAAACCGCTTCTGCTTCTTGGCATCCATTATGTCACGGAGAATATCCACACGTCTTTTTGGAGTAAGAAGCTGTAAAGTTTCTGTTGTAAATCAGGGCGGAATAAATGAAAGAATGGTTACCTGCACCAAGGTTTCACGCATTGACTCCTTGACAATAGAAGCCACACGGTTAAAAGTGCCAATAACTTTACCTTCAAGCTTCGATCCAACGGATTCACAAATTTTGATAGCCGGCTCTGCAGCAACGTTTTTACCTGAAAAAAATATAATGGAAAAGAAAAAATCAAAGTATGTTTCCTCACTGATCAATGTCTCTTTCATTTTTTCCAAGACCGGTTCCAAATCTTCTTGGGTCAATTGCTTATTGCCGACCAGAGACTTGAAAGCAGAAAACCAGCCAGTCTTGGCACTTGGGATTGCTCTAGCAAAAAAAGTTAAGTGTGACAAAAGGATCTTATTTGAATGCTTACTGCTCAACTTTGCTCTCATCCTCCTCTTCATCGTCCTCATCGTAAATTTGCTCCTCCTCTCCTTCATCCAACCCGGGGAGGTCCCCCTGTAGCTTTCCAACATATTCGATCTATAAAAACAATATTACTATACCTATTATTATACAATCCCATTCCTTGGTCCTACTGCAAAATCAGAGGCTAAAATTTGCATTGGTTTGAAAATACGCTGGTCCACCTGTCTATTATGGTTATAATGTACACGTTAAAATCAATAAATGGACCAAGCCATATGTGGCCACCGCATTCTGCAGCAAAATCATCCTTATTTAGCCGCCAAAATAATCCTTCACTTTTCGATTATCACTCATCCCGCAGTCAAGATTATTATATTTAATATTTTTACGACACGAAATAATGGTTAAGGCCAGGAAAAGAGGTTGGATACTAAAATAGTTTTCAATTTACTACTAACATTCTCATCGTAGAATTTGTGCACGTCTCGTTTAATCTCTTCTCCATTTTCACCAAGACGGGTCACATTATTGCTGTAGTCAAGCACAGCAGCATCCTTGGCTGTGCCACACAGATCCCACTTTCGGGCCTGCTTGCCTTTTTTGCTTGGAGCTGGAGCCTCCGAAGATTCCCTGAAGCGTAGTAGTAATTTTTGAGCTCAAATAGTGCTAACCACACTTGTTTTTTGGAACTTTGCCACCCTTCTTTTTTTGGAAAAATGCATTACGATTACGGAGCGTTTCCTCATCTTCTTCAGGCTCGGCTTTCTGTCTGAGATTGCTTGGAGAGTTGTGAGGAGTTGGTTCTGGAGATGTTGAAATATTCTCTGTTAGTTTCTTCTGATTTGCTTCCGTCCTAAAATTCCTTCAACTCTGGTAAAATAATCAGTGACAAGCTTTAAATATAGACGTACCGCTTGGCCTCTTTTTTCTTCTCCTTTTCAGCTTTTACTTTGGCAGCTGTTCTGTCGGCCGCTGTTTCAATCATAGATGCCACCGTTTTCTTTGACTTATCACTTTCCTAAATACTCTTACATGAAGCACCAAAATTGACAATGTTTTATTTTATACCTTGAATGTACGAGGCTTAGTAGATTCATCATGAATCGCTGCCGTCTTAGTCTTGCAGAGGATGCTAAATCATAAGGCAGTTAAAAATTGTTCGAAAATTAGAAATACATACTTATTGAACTCAGTTGAAAATCCATTGAAAATAACTGGCCCACGTAAAAGAAAGCTGCCATCTGCCAACACATTTTTGTAGAGATCCCTAAAGCGACGATGGACATCCGTTAAGAGTTTATCTGTGTAAGCCAACTGCACGATACTTTGGTAGACAACCTAAAAATTTCTCGGCGGTTTAACTTTTTGATGTGCAAAGAGACTCACTAAGATAACTATGTCCAGTTCATTGTCCAACTTATACTTGACAGTCACTCCATCATGATTGAATGAGGCGACATTGCGCTCTTGGAGCAGCACGGATGTGATCAATTCATTGATGGCATCTTTGAAGTAGTGAGAACCCTCACTGAAACACCATAGCACAAGTCCGCCTTTGCCAAAAATTGTAAATAGCTCAATCATTTTCTAAATAATAAAAATCTTAGGTCTCTCCTAACATACGCTAGCCAATCCCTGCCAACATTCCCAGAAAGATTCTACTATGGCATTATATCACAACCCTATTCTTTACCGGAATTCGAGCGATTTTCAAGAAAAACGGAAACTGTAAAATAGAACAGAAAAGACTTTAGTAAAGTCACTTACTCGTTATTTTTGATTGAAATTCGATTTTCGGTGGATCTTTAAAATTTTGCCTTGCATTTTTTAAATTTCAGTGATTCCCGACTACTCGACTCAGCAGAAGTTCGGCGCAAAAGATTGACAATACCGATTTAAAATTTTGTTTTAATTGTAAAAAAAAAATTCACCCAAGCATTATTAGCAAGCGAGGACATGCGTTGGAAGAGACACCTTGGTGTATTACGCCAATGAAAGCATTCCTATTGAGATAAATATCTTACTTGAATAAGAATCTTGGGTTCAACTAGGGTTGGAATTTGCTCGAGCAAAATCTTTTTGAGAAAATTCTTCAAAACCGAGCAAAATCGAGCAAAATCTTTAGTCATTTTTTGCACCGTACGTATATTATACGAAGTGTATACAAGTGAGCAAAATCTAGATTTTTCTCGAGCAATTTTTCTTGAATTTTCTCATTGACCTACCCTAGGTCAAACCATGGTGAGGAAAACGTACAAAAGCGGATTTTTAACGTACAAAAGCGAATTTTTGTACGGTTTTCGTTCGTTTTTGTACGCTTTTTGTATATTTGTGTACGTTTTTTAATTTCTAAATTTTTTGGCCATACCTCTCTTTTTTCACTCCTTGTAAGTGTTTTAAGGGTTTCATCAGCAACTCTATGGTCTGATAGCCTTTACAGAAGTTTAGCCAGAAGTTTATGGCGGTGTGTTGGAAGAGACGGCCGTTGGTGTTTTTTTGGTGTGTTTTAATCGCTAACGCCCCTCTTTTTTAGAGGTCATTTTTCCCACCCCGTTTTTGACTTTTACATTGTTTTTAATCTACAATTTGAGATTAGCGGAATAACTGTAGAATGTTATTCTCGGTCCTGGATATACAGTAATCACTAATCCATACCCACAAATTATAACAATAAATCAGGCCAAAGAATGACGAAAAAATACCATGGCTTTTTCTTTATTGAACAAAACAAAACACCATACATTGAACGAACCAAATTATTTATTACTCAACAAAAATTTTCTCAAGTGAATTAGAGCGGCCACTTTCTTTGGATCAATTCTATTTCTGGTAAAGTCAACCAAGACGCATGGTAACTCCTTGAACGCTCTTTCACTCGCAGCTGAAGACGCCTGGGCAAACCGGGCCAATAACGCAAGAGTTGACAGATTCTAAGGAAGATAACAGGTAAAAATAAGTCAGCAGTAAAAAGGCACAAACTTTTTCATTAAACTTCCAAAATGATAGCGGATTCACATTCTCATTGGGTGGCAGCAATGCGTATGCGCTTATTTCGATGTCTATGCCCGTAGGCTTTGCTTTATTGGAGGCGGAGAAACAACCTTTTCGAGTGAAAAAAAGTTAGCTTCTTCAGCCAGAACTCTCTTGATCTCAAGAAGAGCGAAGTTTTTTGACGTAAATACGGCGTAAATATTTACCTTGTCGTAATCCAAACCTGGGCCCGTATGCACCAATTTTAGCATTAGCTCTATCATTAGCACTAGCATTAGCTTTTTAGTCTTAGCTCTAGCATTAGCTTTTTAGCGCTAGCACTAGCATTAGGTTTGGTCTTAGCATTAACTCTAGATTTTAGCATTAGCACTAGCACTAGTCTTAGCACTAGCATCGTCATAAAAATCAAGCCTATATTTATTCATACTCGAACGAACAACAAACAATTCAATGAGAGAAGTAACGACTAACAATTGAATTTCTCATACTTGTCCCACTTTTCGTTTCCTGCACCACTTCTTCCTCAGCAGATATACCAAAGTTCTGCGCCAGCAACGTAGAGATTTGAGTTAAAAATTTTTGCTGATGATGTAAAAATATATCACAGCTTTCCTACCAAAAGTGAATCACTAAAACTGCAGGAAGCACTAGACAACGTTTGCTTGTGGTCAAATAAATGGGACCTTAGAATAGCACGCGAAAAATGTATAGTAGTTCATTTCGGAAAAATAAATCCTAAAACGATTTACGAACTCGATTTAGAACCAATTCCAGAATCAAATTGTGCAAAAGACCTTGGTGTTATGATTGATATAAACTTAAATTTTAATGATCACCTTTCGAAAATAATTCAATCAGAAAATCATGCTTCTTTTCTAATCTTACGTTCGCTTCAAACAAAAAATTTAACTACTCTAATTTTTGCCTATAAGACTTATATACGACCCAACCTTGAATACGCAACAACTGTTTGGAACCCTAAATTAAAACAAGACTCTAACAGAGTTGAAAAAGTTCAAAAATTCGACCCTACCGGAGTATACCATCCCCAGCCCCACCCCCCCCCAAATGAAATTTTTTTAAAGTGTTTCCAAACACCCTATATCAACCTAAAATCACCTCAGAAGTTCAAAAAAGACATTATTTTTGTGTTCTGGTCAATAAAAAATTGAGTTTTGGGCATTTTGAAATTTCGACCATTTGCCTGTTTTACCATGTTTTGGTCACTGGAGCTGGGCAAAAAGAGCCTCTAAATGCATTTTTGATCAAGAGTCTTGCTCGGAATTATGTCTAAGGTAAGACCAAGCCCCGACCAAGCCCCCTGCGACCCCTTCGGGGGCGCATGGGGCTTGGTTGCTTGGAGTTGAGATGCACACCCACATACCTTAGACGCAAATCACTCGAAAGTGACTCTGGATGCATAAAAAATGTATGCATACCAGAGTTTCTCTATGCGGTTAACAAAACTATGTTCAAATTCCATCTTTTTGGGGTCAAGGTACCCTCAACATCTGATTTACTAAGTTATAATAAACGGAAATCAACTAAAAACACCAAAATTCAAGATTTAAAAAAAAATCGACTTTTTATAGAAAAAAGTAGGTGAAAACACCTTTTTTTTATTGTGTTCGACGTGTAGGAAATACTTAAAAATGGTTAAAATGGTGTTTTGAAAAAGTTCAAAAAAAATTTCATTTGGGGGTATACTGGTAGCGCCAAAAATTCTTTACTAAAATAGCTTTAAAAAAATGCGGTTATAAAAAAATATCATACGAACAGAGAGTGAGAATTTGTGGTCTCAAAACGCTTTTTGAAATACGACTGATGTTTGATCTTATCATGCTTTATAAAATTTTATTTAAAAAATCGAACTTTCAACTGGACTCCTATTTTCAAATCACGACCTCCCAGCGTAGATATCCGCACATTGTATCTAATGAGTCTTTTGCTCACAACCCGTTTTTGTGTAGAACTATAAAGTTGTGGAATAAAATTAACCCAGAAATTTTAAATTTGAAAAGCACTATTCATTTTAAGCAGGCTTTGAAAAAATTAGACTTAACAAAAATAAGTGAAGCTTCTTAAAAGTTCTGTCTTCAGTTTCCTTCTCCCTCTCCCCTCTTGTTGTTTTATTTATGTTCTTTTTGTTTATTGTAGTGACTTTTTATGCTAATCGATTATTTAGGGGATGTGAAAATTAAAAATTGTAATTTAGACTTATTTTGTGATTCAAACTGTAAGTGCAATTGTATAATGCCTTGTTTGTCCGATAAATTTGATTTGAGTTAAGACGCTAGAGAACTGTCCAACCACCTCAAAATGAATCAATGTTAAATGTATAAACATTGCGCTATGGATTACCTGAAGTGACTTTTCGTTGACTTCTATCTGGCTGCGAAGAACATCGCGCTGAGGACCCTCCATATCCGAACGAGACTCACGCTTCACTCTTTTCACCACCGGTGTTGAGGTGGAATAGAGAGGATGACGCTTGGTGCCGACATTCTGCAATCAGATATTGTTAAAATTGCTAATAATCAAGCTGCATAAAGCAATTACCTCACACACCAAAGTCTCCAAACCGTTTTTCAACCCTTCAAAAGACGGACTACCTTCTTAGATTCCTTGAATTCTTTCGAGCAAAGTATTCTTGGCCTTGGCTTCACCACCACCGGTTTTCTGAACACTTCTAAATAGAAGGAAACAAATCAGCCAAGTTGAAAGTAAAATATGGTAACCAAAAGACAAACTTCTTCTGCTCCTGCAGATCTTGCTTCGCGTCCTTCTTCAGATTGGCATATTTCTTCTTGAGCTGCTCGACAGAGTGACTGTCCTTATCCGAGAACTCGGTGATTAGAGCTGAATCGACCTCCTCCCAGGCACTGGCTTGAATGACGGCAGCATCCGCTTGGCGAGAGTTCGGAAAGAGCTTCTCCTGCTTCTCTTTCACCAGTTCGATGAGACGAGCACACATATCTTTGTCGAAGACCATGATTTCGCTAAAATTTGCAATCTAATAATGCGCAACGCATAGGACAATAAAACACAGAAAACAACGCGTAACAAGCAAAAATAAGCGTCAAAATTGAGCTCAACGACTCTAATACACCTTAGAAATACATTTTAAGACAAAAAATTCAAAATCGAGATGATGCTAAAAAAGTTAGCAAGTTAGCACCCATGCTAACTTTTTGCCTTGGTCCACCCTTTTAATTTTCAGTCTTAGCATTAGCTCTAGCATTAGCATCAACTTAGGTGCATACGGCTAATGCTAGTGCTAATGCTAAAAGCTAATGCTAACTCATTAATGCATACGGGCCCTGGTACAAGTTCACACATGCTTCTTAATTTCGAGTGCATGGAACACGGAACGGCTGGCCTGAGGTAACCAGAAACTCCAGTAGTGACTTTTGCAATTGATCCTTAGACGTATTTACGATACCCCTCTTTTTTTCACTCATTGTAAGTGTTTTAAGGGTTTCATCAACAACTCTATGGTCTGATAGCCTTTACAGAAGTTTAGCCAGAAGTTTATGGCGGTGGGCCGTTGGTGGTTTTTTGGTGTGTTTTAATCGCTAACGCCTCTCTCTTTTAGAGGTCATTTTTCCCACCCCGTTTTTGACTTTTACATTGTTTTTAATCTACAATTTGAGATTAGCGGAATAACTGTAGAATGTTATTCTCGGTCCTGAGTAGTTGACCAGGCAGAAAGGTATCCTAACACTACGATTCCGAAACCTATGGGACCCCTTTTCAAAAAATATCTGGGAGGTTTGATCAGATCATACAGTCCAAAAATACATTGTTAAAAACACAAGGTCACAGAAATAAAAATAGTATTTATTTTTTTTATGCCTGTTTTTTAAATTTTCAGTTTTTTTACTATAATTAAAAAACAATTTCTAGAAGAAAAAAATTATGTTCATTTGGCTATGCCATAGTTCACATGGCTGTGAAATTTTTTGTAATTTTTTGTTTTTTTCATTCACATGTAAAACAATAATTTCATATATAAATTTTATTTCAAAATTTACAAACAGTATACAATTCGTCTCGATCATTTTTGTACTTAGCCGAAGGTATTCAGGAGCTTTTGGGAAGGGGCTTTCAGGAGCTTTTAGGAGCATTCAGGAACTCTCCACTTCGAGTTTAGGGAGGAAAAATCCCATTCGGAAAAGCATTATTTGCTCTTATTCATTCCGTGGACAACCAGCTGAAAAGGTTCGCTCAAGAGCTCAAAATCCATGCATGTAGCAAAAATGGCATATGGTATCTTTGGTTATCGAATAAAAAGACTGTGCTTGAATATCGCCTCCTTCGTCTCGATCAAGCAGGAAAGCTTGATTTTGGTAGTAAGTTTGAAAACAAAGTCTACCTATCTGTCGTTTATTTAATCAGATCATGGTTCAAACAAAACGTGCTACTTTGGTGCAAAAGGAGGCAACAACAAAGCTATCTGGCGCTTGGAGGACTTTAAATCTTAGAATGGCTACGATGAAAGTGAAGAGCGCAGAAGAAGCGAAAACCCGCTTGTTTTGGAATTGCCGATAATATTCTTATCCGTATTTAGTTGTGCAGATGTCGCTTGACCATGCTAATAACTGCATCAACCACTTGTGGCTTTCTGATTTCCGGTGTACTGTTTCGCTGGAGTTCATTTGAAGCCTGCGCGGCTGTTATTTCAGCGTTTGCTAACACGTGAAATCTTCTTCAGGGATCTTTCTATGGTGTGTCATCCGTCAAGAGGAAGTTCTGGCTCTGGTTTTTCTGTCCAACTGCTGATGGCTCGCCCAAGAAATAGACTATGTTGAATGGAAGGGGTTGTTATGCCAGTGTCAAGAAATACTCATTTACTCTTTTTTCGCCTTTGTTGTTACTCCCCACTAATTTTGTTTTTGTTGTGTTGTTGTGAAAATAAAGATTCAGTTTTAAGTCTTTCTGAAGAGAGTAAAGATGGCTAGAAAGTGTATTGTTTGCATATAAAAGCCTTGAATGGCACATCTTCATAGCTGTGGAAAGAAAGGCAGGAAAGTTATAGTTTAAAAAATTTGAATTTCACGAAAAATATTCTTGGCGATGTACTGTTCTTAAACTGCACTAAGATTTGAATTTTGGGGGGCCGTGAGTTAAGCACAATAAATTAACACCACAACTTAATTCAAACAGCAAAATTATTTTAACAATCACCCGCTTTCATATCTGGAATGTCCAGAGAATAAATTTTTTAAACAAACAGAGACTAAGTGAGTATACATACAGGGTGGAGCAGTTTTACGCCGCTATTTGTTTTGCTCATGTCTCTTTTAATTAATTTTTTTCGGCGAGATCTTTTTTTTGTTCGAGAGAGCAGTGTCTGGGCAATCGAATCACATGTCATTCAATTGCCCAAGGACTCGTCTTTCAAACAAAAAAAGATCTCGCCGAGACATTATGAATTTAAAAAGATATGAGCAAAACAAATAGCGAGGTAAAAATGCCCCACCCTGGAACACACAAATGGAATATTTATTCAAATGAAGTGAGGTAATTATGTCTAACTATAATAAAAGTAATTTAACATGTATTCTTCACTTTTAAAATGTATGCAAGTTCCTGGAAATTCCACAACCCAGAGAGAATTCTTCTCCGGTTGGAGGGTGTTGCATTTTCAGAGGGCAGGGCTCATTGTCAGGTAACTGTAATTTTTTTTATTTATGTAAAACAAAATACTTAAAAAGATGACCTTATAACAATACCAAAGTGTTTTTTATATTTTTTTTCATGGCATTTACAACAAAAATCGATATTTATCCCCCTTTACTATAGCGCCAGATTCTGTCTGTTGTCTGTCTGTCTGTCTGTTGTTGTGGGTCACACTTAATTGTTTGAGGTATTCTGTCAGACAGATCGATCACCTGATTACACCATTCGACGCGGCATGGTCGAATTACTTATGAAAAAATCCGAAAAGTTGAGGTAGACCGTCTCAAAAAAGTTATGGCCACTTGAAAATTCCCAAAACCACAGGGGGACCAAGGCAATTTTGGGTGTTTTTTGGATTGCCTTGGGGGACCAAGGCATGGTCACAGGTTCAAATCCTCGTGCTAGCATGTATTATTTTTTTGTCTCGAATGGATTAGTTAGTGTACTCAAACCACCTGGATAGTACCAATTCACCTGGATGGTACCAAATTACCAGTGGGTACCAAACCACCTGGATTGTACCCAAACCACCTGGATGGCACCCAACCACCTGACAGCACCCAAACCATCTGGATGGTGCCCAAACCACCTGTATAGTACCCAAAACCACCTGAATGTACCCGAACCACCTGGACAGTACCCAAACCACCTGGATGGTACCCAAACCACGCTGGGGCCCAAACCACCTGGATGGTACCCAAACCACAGTATGGGCCTGAACCACCAGCGGGTACTAAACCACCTGGATGGTACCCAAACCACATATATGGGCCTGGAACCACCAGCGGGTACCCAAACCACCTGGATGGAACAAACCACTTATATGGGGCCCGGAACCAGCGGGTACACAAACCACGTATATGGGGCCAAACCACCAGCGGGTACCTGAACCACCTATACTGGGCCCAAAACCACCAAGGGTACCCAAACCACATATACCAAAAACCACCAGCAGGTACCCAAACCACCTATACCGGGCCCAAACCACCAGCGGGTACTCAAACCAGCGGCCAAAACCACGTGGACCTAACCACTTATATGGGGCCCACATGTAGATACCCCCAACCATTATATATGGGGCCCAAACCACGTATATGGACCCGAAACACCAGCGGGTACCCAAACCACGTATGGGGCCCACCAACCGGTACCCAAACATGGATGGTGTGACCACCAGCGGGTAAACCACATAACCAGCGGGTACCCTATCCACGTACATGGGGACCGACCACCAGCGGGTACCCAAACCACGTATATGGTGCCCTGGACCACCAGCGGCAACCAAACCACGTATACCGCGCTCAACCACCAGCGGGTACCCTATCCACGTACATGGGGACCGAACCACCAGCGGTACCCAAACCACCTAGGGGCCTGAACCACCAGCGGGTACCCGAACCACCTGGATGGTACCCAAACCACTGGATATCCCCAACCACTTATATGGCACACCAGCAGATACCCCCAACCACATATGGGGACCACGGCTGACCCAAACACCAGCGGGCACTGGTAACCACGTGTATCGAACCACCACGACCCAACTACATGGTACCACGATACACCTGAATACCACGAACCACACTGGTACCCGAACCACAACGATACCCTGAACAACCGGCGGGTAAGCGAACCACAATCAGGTACCCGAACCACAACGATACACCCGATGGTACTGAACCTACACTGAATAAACCAGCGGGTACCCGAACCACAATCAGGTACCTGAACCACAACGTTACACCTGAACAACCGGAGGGTAGACCACAATCAGGTACGAACCACAATCAGGTACCCGAACCACAACGATACACCCGAACAACCAGCGGGTACCCGAACCACAAGGATACACCCGAACAACCAGCGGGTATGAACCACAATCAGGTACCCGAACCACAACGATACACCCGAACAACCGGCGGGTAAGCGAACCACATCAGGTACCGAACCACAACGATACACCTGAACAACCGGCGGGTGAACCACAATCAGGTACCCGAACCACAACGATACACCCTGAACAACCAGGGTACCGAACCACGGATACACCTGAATAAACCAGCGGGTACCCGAACCACAATCAGGTACCCGAACCACAACGTTACACCCGAACAACCAGCGGGTACCCGAACCACAATCAGGTACCCGAACCACAACGTTACACCCGAACAACCGGCGGGTACCCGAACCACAATCAGGTACCCGAACCACAAAGATACACCCGAACAACCAGCGGGTAAGCGAACCACAATCAGGTACCCGCACAACAACGATACACGTATATGGTGCCTAAATTACCCAAACATATTGGATACTTATGAACCACCTATAGAAGTTGGGACAATGCGGCATCTGCCGCATAGGCGCCTTCTAGTTTGATTTACTATTCTGCTACTGCAGCAGTTAAAAATTAAAAAAAAGTTTCGAAGTTTCCGTTCAAGACTACTTAAATTTGCGGCCAATTTTCACAATTTTTTTCTGGGAATTTAAAAATTTGCCTAATTTTTGATTAAGTTGACCCTTTTTTTAAATAAAGCAAATCAAAGCTTTTTATTGAAAATCAGAATAATCGAACCCGATCAGGACTCTGGTATTGCTCAATTCTTGGACGGTACCGGTCAATTTTCCGCTGCCAATTTTCCGCCGACAATTTTCCGCCGACAAATTTCCGCCGCCATTTTTTCAATTTCTGTTTACCAGTCAAAATTTCGTTCATGCATTTCTATTTCGCACTTCCCCTGTTATTTAGTCTACTATTAGTCTACCATTCTCTAACAACTCTCCCTCCCCGTAATAGGCAATTATAATAGGAAAATGAACAGTGGAGACCCAGAGAAATTTTGAATGTGGGTGTATAGGAGACCTGCTTCGTTTTTTTGTTCAATACCTTATCACATTTTTTCATTTGTTACAGATGAACGACATCCTTGCAAGGTCGTATGCTTTTAATTCGGAGCACGGAAATAAGAAGTTCGTTGAAAAAGGAAGAATGTACTACAAGAATCGAAACATAAAGGCAAACCGTGAAGGCGAAGTCTCTGCAAATTGCGATGCGAATGGGTGCAAAGGAAGGGCTTGGTTCTGGGCCGAAAGCGGTTAATTCATCAAGTATAATTCGTTGATTTTATAGTTTCTTTACTGTATTTACTGCCTATTTTAGACTTGTAACGCCTCATGGTTGTGAAGCTAACCCCTCTCATGTCTTTTTCACGGCTATTTTAGATCGTTCCTCCTCTTTTCGCAAAGGTATCTTTTGATTTCTGCAGCTTTTCTTCGCCATGCATTGTCTTTAGGTCTCTGTGGTTCTGGCTAAAGGAAAAGGCCTTATGTTTCCAATCGTTACTGCTCTTCTGCCTAACAAAAGAGGTGTAACATACCGCCGTCTTTTTCAACTACTGACATAAGTCTTTTCGAATCTGAGACCTCAGTCAATCTCGTGCATACGCAGTAAAAATTGATCAAAAAGAGACAGACCCTTCGAATTAGAGGAAAGGTATGCTTTTAATAGTTTGATTAGGTGCTTTATTAGAATTTCGCAAAACATTCCGG
Source organism: Ditylenchus weischeri (assembly GCA_029231635.1). Taxonomy (NCBI): domain Eukaryota; kingdom Metazoa; phylum Nematoda; class Chromadorea; order Rhabditida; family Anguinidae; genus Ditylenchus; species Ditylenchus weischeri. Next base: position 104,466 of record JAMRYI010000160.1, on the reverse strand, counting down.
AATAGGACAATAGACATGACTGCGGAGCCTTCGTATGTCAATTTACGGAGCGAATATCTCGTGGTGTCTTGATCGATTTTATGCATGACGATATGAAGGAGATGCGAAAGAAAATGGTCAGCGAGATTCTCGGCGGTGAATTAAATTAAAGTGATCTAATTGATTTTTGTGCGATGTTATTCCTTATACTCAATTTATGATTGTTACAAAATGTTCTAGCTCGGCCCCATCACTAAAGAAAACAGTTGAGAACAGAAATTGAATTATGGTGGCGGAAAATTGGTCGGCGGAAAATTGGGTAACACTAAAGAATTCCAACCCCCACCCAGGGGTGGACACGGGCCGGCCCGGGCTTTTGACGGCCCGGCCTGGCCCGGGCCTGGCCGGGCCGTACCCCCAACGGGCTGGGCCGGGCCGGGCTGAAAAAAATCGGGGCCGGGCTTGGGCCCGAAGCCCGATAATAATTGACAGTTGACTGTATTACGAGAAATGACTGTATCACGAGAGTTGAAAGTATTTTTGACTGAGAATTGACTGTATTGGGAGGGTTGACTGTATTGTTGACTGAAAGTTGACCCTTCAAACCTTCATGGTGGACTCTTCGATTAGTCCTTTTGTGGGGATTGCTCTTTTGATAGCTATCGCTTTTGATCGCTTTTGATTAATGTTTATTTTGTGGTTATCAATAAAGAGTGATTGATCCCATATATTGTAATTGTCTCAATTTTGTAAAAGTTTCGGAGGCAATTACTGAAAGTTTAATCAAAAATTTTAAGCCGGGCTTCGGGCTTAAGCCCGGCCCGGCCCGGGCCGGGCTGGGCCGGGCTGGGCCGGGCCGTGAATTTTTGGGCCCGTGTCCACCCCTGCCCCCACCCCCAGCCCCCAGGCAGCGCAAAATTTACTTATACCGAAGGGGACCCGTCTCAAATTGATTCTCGTGCTGTGAAACGGCACGGAAACACTTTGGTTTCTGAAAAATCGAAAAAAAAATTTCGGTTTGCCTTGGTCCCCCAAGGTAAAAAATTTAGGAAAATTAAAAAAAATGTTTTTTAAATTAACAAAACATTTTTGAAGGGAATAAGGGCTGTATTAGGAGGGGAAGGGTATAAAAAGGGGCCAATTTCATGACAAAACGATAAAAAAAAGTAAATTTAAGACTATAAAGACTGTCTAACCATGTTTTTCAACATGGTCCGTGGCAAAAAGAGACTCTATATGCATTTTTTGATCAAGAGTCTTTCTCGGAATCATGTCTAAGGTAAGTGAGTGCATCTCTAACTCTCAAGGCCCCTGCGCCCCCGAAGGGGGCTTGTAGATGAGATGCGCACACCCACATAGGGACTCTATAGTCTAGCCGAAATTGAAGGCGGAAAATTGTCATGTACCCCTCTTGGAGGATAGAATCCTTAAAATATATAAAACTAACTTGTAGAGCCTTGGGAGCAGCAGGACATTTCGGAAGCTGGTGTTTAGATAAAGTCATGAGTCGTTGGAAGTCGGCATGGCATCCAGAGCAAAAATGGGTTGTGCCAAAACTAAAATTCTTTGAGTATAACAAAAAAATTAATTAGGAAATAGAAAATAGAGTGCGTAGACCCATTCGGGAATTTTTGATGAAACGTCTTAACAGAACGCCAAGTTTGTACATATTCAAATTCATTCTTATTTTTTGCGCACTCGGCTATGTTTTTGTTTTCGCTTTCTCAATTTTATATCTTCAATTTAAATCTTCGGTTTAGATGGATGGTGTTCTGCTTCAATGCCTTCCGTTGATTTCGGCTGTGGAACGTCAAGGAAGTCTAACTTTTCGAGCATGATCCTCAACAAAACATGGGAATGTACTGGTAAATTTAAAATAATTTATTTGATGTGTAAGTTTTTACATTCAGAATTTTCAGCGTGAGTAGTTTAGCGGGCAAGTCAAGCCAACTCACTGTCATTCCTAACCTGTCTTTAATTGTTTATTTTAGGAACTTACGTCTATACTCACATAGTGTACTGTTGGTTTCTCTTGGAAAAGGACGCGTGGATTTGGTTCTAAGATATGTCCGTTAAGGTAAATCTTTTTATCAGGCTACCTACAGGTTAATATTGTAATCTCTAGGCGTTACCAGCGAGAATGGTCGTTTGGGGACTTTGCATGATAACTTGGATGCATAGTAATTGTACGACAATCACAAAGACTTATGATTTCGCTAAATATTAACCCCTTTTATATTTAGCTCTGCATTATTTGAAATCCTCATGAAAAGACGCCGAGTATGTACCAGGTGTTCCAGGACTGCTCTGTTACCTCACCAGAGATGGAGAAGGAAGAAATCAAGATGGATTACAAAGATCAATAGCTCTTTTAATTTATTTTCTTGTTGTTGTCGTTTTTATCAGAATAAATGCCTTTACTGTATCAGAGCGTGAAGTAATGTTGGGCGATGGTTGGCAAAGATTGTCAAAAAAAATTGTCAATCAACTAGAAAAGAGTTGCATAGACTGTTTTTTAATGTAATTTCACCCTTAATGTGTCTTACCTTAATGTGTCTTGCAAATACTACTGCGGTTAGAGATTAGTCTTTTAAAGACAATCCAGCTTGGGAGTTGAGTGTTGGCCTAACATTTACAAATGAACATGTCCATACAGTAGTCGGCCTACGACTTCAATCAGAGAGGTAGCCAGAATTTTTCAGGAGGCGTCAAGCCCCCCATTTTAGCTGAAGCCCGCTATCCTGGATTCATCCATGACTACCGTAAACCATAACTAGTCCTGTCAGGACTTCTTAGTGTGTCTTGTAAAGACTTTCTACTGCGGTTAGAAATTAGTTTTTTATGCACTAGTCTACGTAGGAGTTGTCGAACAATAGTCTGCTTACGAGTACAACAAACTAGACTTTCCTTTGTTGAAATGAAACTAGTTTCTCTAGCGGACTACTCCTGTAAATAATTGTTCAATAATCTTGAAGACTACTCATCTTAGACTACTCACTACTTGTCATGACTGCTCTGTAGCAGACAACTCGTCGATCATTATCAGCCACGTGTGAACAAGCTCTAATAAGCGGACATTCTAGAGGGAGGTCGAAAAATAACTGGACATGTCCTCCTATTAGAGGAAACACAGTATGTTATTTTTTAAATGATTCTTTTAATTCTGGGGCATTTATAGAAAAAATTCAAAAATATTTCTAATAATTTTGACAATATTTTGAACAAAAACTGTGGACCCCCCGAGTTATACCAGTTCCATGAAATGCAGGCTCACCAAAAGTATACAGCCACTGTGCAACAAAAACGACATTTGTATTCTAAGTATTCAGCTCCATGTCGACCACAAATTTCGCCACCTGCCACATCTGAACAACCACCACAGATCAGCTCTTCGGGATTGAAATTGATGGAGGAGTCAAGTTCCTGCAAAAGCTCAAGTGAATTTGTTTTTTTGAGCAAAAACAAAAATAGATCCAATTGAATTGCAACACCATTACTGTAATCCAAAACATAATTTTCAGAATTGCATTTTCTAACTAATTTTAACATAAACATTATTCAATTTTTAAACCCACGCGTAGCTCTGGATCTAAGCTTTTCATTAATTTATAAAAATCTTCTGAATGGTTTCAAAAGCTTAGAGATTTGTGTGTTTAAAAACAAAAACTCAAACAAAAATTGACTTTGTGATTATTTAGAGGATTTTAATAGCTTGTTGGAAAGCGGAGATCCAGAGCTACATGCTGATAAAAAATTTCAAAATTATTATGTTGAAATTAGGTAGAAAATGCAATTTCGAAAATTAGGCGCTGTAATTCGGTTCTGCACTCCAATTATAGCCAACAAAAATTACTTCTTGACATCGGCTCTCCCCTCCAAAATATGCTTTGTGACATTTAGAGCACAGCACATACATATACCGTTCCATTGCATAGCCAACTGGGTCATTGTAGAAGGTGCTAAATATCACTTGGCAGATGGCTCTTGCAATATAATGGTTTTTCAGCTACCTGTTTTCTGTGGTGAGTGCAGCATTGCTAAGTAGACCGTCATATTCCAGTCTTAATTTAGCTTTTTTGGAAACATCTTCCAGCAAATCCATCAATGGTTTTAGCAGATCCAAAAAGGCTGTATGGTCAATCTGTAAAATGATTTGCTAAGTTGAACGGGAAGTTGAGAATCGTATTAATAAAAATTACGAGATTTTTCAATAGCGTTTTTCTCTTCGTTTCAAACAAGCGCCAGCTTCACAATTTCATTTTCCCTATTTTTATTTATTTTTATTTTTTCAGATACCAAATGATCTTTGCGGTCGATGAAACTGCTGTCTGGATGGACCCTGCCGGTAGAAAGTGAATTGATGAAATTGGCGCAAAAAAAGTCTCCGTTCTCACAAGTGGCCATGACAAAATGAGAGTGACAGTGATGCTGACTGCCAAATCGGATGGATCGAAAATGAACCTTTACGTTTTCCTCCCAAGAAATCGACCAGTGCCTGCAATCGTCGAAAAATTCAAAAGCAAGTTGGTTCTCAGTTGGGCAGGTAAGACTTGGATGGACGACTCACTCTCCACCGACTACTTGGGCAAGATCTGGTATTCATTAGAAAAAAACGTGAATTATTTCGTCTGCGCCTTTGGTGCCAAGGTTGAGATATAGAAGCCCACACTCTAATCGTGTTTAACGTGAAATTCTGAGTCAGATCGACAGAAATTACAACCAACCGTTCTCGTGTCTTAAAAATATAAGCCCCCCTTTCACAAAAACTCCCAACTTGGAATTTTTTTCGAGAAATAGCTATAAATCAAAAAGACTATATTTTGCAATAAAAATTAAATCAATTCTGAAGGCAATTTGTAAATTTCGTTTGGCCTTTGTCTGTTTATTTCGAACATTGCCCTCTTGACATTGTGCTCCCGTTATTTGCTTCGTTTTTACCCATCTTTGTTTTTAATTTCGAATATTGTCTTGAATCAACAAACATGTTCGATACTTATTCATTGATTTTTTGGTACTTATACGGTCCCCCCATATCGGATTTTTTTCAAAAACAGGTTTTAATCATTTATAAGCAATTCTTACACGCTAAAACCGATAAAAACGTTGTTTCCTACCACTTTCCATCAAAAATTTTGACTTTTTTAGATTTTCTACCTGCGTGCCTTCGACAGGCAACCTACTTCAACAGGAAGCCCCGTTGGGGGTACATGGTCCGGGCCAAGGGCTGACCTTTTATGTATCAAGAAATATATATCTTGAAGATATATATCTATATAAAAAATAAACAGCTGAGACAGCGCATGTATCTTTATTTTTATTGGTTAAATTTCCTTGATATATTTCTTGATACATAAAGGGCCAGCCCTTGGCCCGGACCATGTACCGCCAACGGGGTTACGCGACATTTGCGCACCACGACATTTGCGCACCGACACTTGCGCACACGACATTTGCGCACACGACACTTGCGCACACGACATTTGCGCACCGACACTTGCGCACCGATATTTGCGCACGACACTTGCGCACCGATATTTGCGCACGACACTTGCGCACCGATATTTGCGCACGACACTTGCGCACCAAAGGTCATCAACAGTAAAATTCGGAAATACAAATTTAACAGATGATGAGCATTCCAGTGATGAAAATGACGACAATGAAAATTGATATGGCTGATGAAGGATCTTCGAGATTATTCCACACAAATATTATCGTTTTTGAAATGTTCCACAATGAGTTATGTATATGAGTTATGTTCACAAACTGTTATGTTCCACAAATAAATAAAAATTGATATTGAAGAAGAGTCAAGTATACAGTTCAGTTAGTTCTCTTTTTTGGTCGCGAACATCATACTTACTCGGTTTATCTACCTTACTCTAACCTAAACCAAACCAAAAGCAATAAGAAAAAAAACAAACCAAATCTAAGTGCTAATACAAGCGTTTAACTTAAGAGACGATACCCTCCAGAACCAAAATATTTTGGATTGTATCTGAACCATCTGTATGGCTACCTTTCTTAGGTTTAGAAAATTGAAGATGTTTCTGAACTCCTGAGTATGGTTTAGGATCATTGAAGATGAATCGTACCACTAAGGGTGGATCAGGACTATTAATGATGGTTAAGAACTCCAAAGAATGGTCTAGAAGGGTCATATACTTTTTTACTATAAAATACATTTTTTGGTGCGCAAGTGTCGTGCGCAAATATCGGTGCGCAAGTGTCGGTGCGCAAATGTCGTGTGCGCAAGTGTCGGTGCGCAAATGTCGGTGCGCAAATGTCGTGGTGCGCAAATGTCGCGTAACCCGCCAACGGGGCTTCCTGTTGAAGTAGGTTGCCTGCCGAAGGCAGGCAGGTAGAAAATCTAAAAAAGTCAAAATTTTTGATGGAAAGTGGTAGGAAACAACGTTTTTATCGGTTTTAGCGTGTAAGAATTGCTTAGAAATGGTTAAAACCTGTTTTTGAAAAAATCCGATATGGGGGGGGGAACCGTATAAGTACCAATTTAGCTTTTTATTTAGCTTTTTCACTTTTAACTCATAAATATGGAGAAATATGGAGAATAAGGGTCCCTAAAAACGTAACCGACTGGGCAAAACTGGGCCAACTCCTTAATTGTGTACACTAATTTTTGAAGAATAATAAAAAAAATTCGGTTTATTTAGTAAGTGGTCAAACATGCGAAGAATGTATTTTTTCTTTGAGCGAGCACATCTTTCAATGTGAATCAAAACAATGTTTGTAAAAGGGTGAATCAGGCTGCAAAACAAATCAAGTAAGATGTTAGCGTGCACTCTGCTGGTTATGCGGTAATCATTAGCAGGAAATCTATAAGAAACGCTGCTAGATGGAGGACTGTTAGCTCACATTTAAGGAACAAATGAAATGGATTGGCTATAGTTCGGGCAAAAGAGATGCAGCAAGATTTGCTTTTCGCGGAAAACACTGATGTAGGGCGAGCCGGAAAGACTTTTATGGAAAAAAGATATTTCAAGATTAAGTTTCACGATTATTTTAATATTATGTGAAGGGTTAGGTGATGAGAGGATGGCTTGAAAAAGTTCTGACTCAAAAATTTTCTGTGCCTTCGGCGCGGACACTTCAAAACAATGTAAGCACCAACCCATCCTCCCCCCCTCCCCTGGCGGCCATCCAAATAATAGAAGCCCTGGGGCTTCTATTAGAGGAAATATGGTAGACAAGGGACCACAGGCGCCTATCGGCGCCTCTATAGTATTTCGAAATTTCAATGAGGGGCTATGACTTCATTCATAAAAATAGGTATATCCCCTATTAGAACTCATTTTTTTCGCCTGTTCTTTTTTTAAAACGAAAGCTGACATTCTGGGGAACACGATGGTATTAGCGACAAAAACGATTTCGCTATCTACGACCCGTTCTGGCCTTCGAAGTAAAAAAGCGTTACCCACCCACCCATCCACCCACGGGATCAGGACGAAAGGTCCCCGCCGAAAGGTCCCCGGCCGAAAGGTCCCCGCCAAAAGGTCCCCGCCAAAGGTCCCCGCCGAAAGGTCCCCGCCGAAAGGTCCCCGGCCAGAAGATCCCCGGCCGAAAGGTCCCCGGCCGAAAGGTCCCCAATATTCAATTTTCACAACATTTTGAGAAAAAAAGTGTGCCTTTTTTGCTTTTGTTCTGTGTGAAAAAGGTTTTGTTCTTTATTTTTGTTTGCCAGTCGTTTCTGTTTATTCTCTCATATTTTATTTGTTTGTCAATTTTATGTCTTCTTAAATTTCAGAAATGGCAGCTTTGCAATGGGACTGGAGCTTCGTCAATGCAGCTCAAGCGCGTGTCAATGTCGTCAATGCAGTGGAAGAGGAGCCAGAAGCCGAGCAAGTGGAACCAGCGGTGATCGAGCAAGAAGCCGGACAAGTCATTCAAATGGTTAGTTTTTTTTATTGCATGTTTTTTTGTTTTTAATAACATTAATTTTCAGGTCAGAACAACTATGTCACAGAAAGGAAAGAACAAGCTCAGCTATAGTGGTCATCTCTATCTGTTTCAAAAGTTCAGCGCCGACAAAACAAAGAAGTTCTGGAAGTGTGAGAAGTACAAGGCTGACAAATGTCCCAAACGTATGACTACCGATTCCTCCAACAACATCATCAATGAATTGGCCGAGCACAATCACGACACAAATCCAGGAAGGAAAGGAGTTCATGACATCAAGCAATCACTTCGTGAGCGAGCCAGAACTGAGGAGGTGACATTTTTTCTTCTTTTCACTAGTCTAATTCAATTACACCTTTGTATTTTATTTCCAGCTTCCGTCGCAAATCATTTCAACTGCCAATGCCAACCAGCCAGACTTCGTGAAAGGTCAAGTGCCGAACGCCTTCGCGCAGAAGAAAATAATCAGAAGGGCTCGCGCCGAAATTCAAGAACCTCCGCCAACACCAGCTTCTCGAGAACTGTACGTCATTCCGCGCAACTATCAGTACTACAATCCAGCACCAGGCACTGAAGAACTGTTTCTCTTGGCGGATTCAGGAAAGGATGTGGTTGATGTGGACAGGTTCCTTTTTTTATCAGATTATTCTTAATGAATATATTTAGGATTCTGATCTTTGGCCGAAGCTCTTTCTCACAATGGATTCATTTGGTGGCGAACATCTATGTAGACGGAACTTTCAGCATCTCGCCAGATCACTTCTATCAGGTTCATTTTCTGAATTTTGATTTATCGTTATTGGTTTTCTGTGTTTAGGTCTTTGTCATCATGGGTGAGCGCCGAGGATTTGTAATGCCGCTGATGTACGTCCTTCTTCCGTCAAAGTGTGAAGCCATCTACGCCAAAATGTTCGGTATGATCAAAAGGATGTGGCCAACTTTCAATCCGACTGCAGCAAATCTGGACTATGAACTGGCACTCATGAATGCACTCAAGTCAAACTTTCCTGGAATCAAATTGGGTGGCTGTCTTTTCATCTGGTGAAAAACATGAAAAAGCATCTTGGAGCAAACAGTTTGTGTTTTACGTTCAGTTATAATCGATTTTTATTGACTTCTTTTTTTACCGATCTCATGCGACAGTACAGAGAAGGTGGCGCGTTCACTGAAGGAGCAAGAATGGTCGTGGCAATGGCTTTTCTCCGACCGGTCGACATTGAGCAAGCTGTGGCAGATTTGGGCGAGTACTTCACTGACAGTGTGGGCTTGGCGGCGCTGAATCCTATCTTGGACTGGTTTGAAGAGAATTATGTTGGTGGGTTTTAATTTTAGTGTCAAATGAAAACCATTTAACTCTAATTTTCAGGTCACCGCAGGGGAAATCGTCGTCAACCTGCTCTCTTTGACAACTCAATGTGGACTGTGTACCAAAGGACTCTTGATGGAGAAGCTAGAACGAATAACCATGCCGAAGCTGCACATCGCCGTCTACAAACTGAACTCTCGTCTGATCATCCAACACTGTGGAAGCTGATCGATGGTCTGAAGAATGCGCAATCGTCCAGGGATATTGAATACTTGCGTTGTGTTAATGGTGAAGAGCCTCCAGAAAAGCGCACAAAGTATGTCCAGGCCGACCAAAAGCTGAAAAGAATCTTGGAAAACTATGATACCAGCACTCTAATCGAAAAACTCAAAGGAATCTCACATGTTTATGGAATGCTCTAGATTTCGTTGTTAATGTTATCTCATCTACTTTGTTCATTTGTTGTAGCTCTCATTAAAATTGTTTTGTTTGAAAGCTTGTTGTAAAGAAGTATTGGGGACCTTTCGGCCGGGGACCTTCTGGCCGGGGACCTTTCGGCGGGGACCTTTCGGCGGGGACCTTTCGGCCGGGGACCTTTCGGCGGGGACCTTTTGGCGGGGACCTTTCGGCCGGGGACCTTTCGGCGGGGACCTTTCGGGGTGGACCCTCCACCCACACATGCCAAATACTATATAAGATTAGCGACTAGGACTGCCATTGAAAAATTTCATAACGATCTTTTTATAAGTCCTAGGGTTGGTTTCCCACCTGTTCTTTGCAAAGAGGGCACTGCATAAAGCGGAAAACAATCCTTGGGCCATTCCACCTCTTTTCAAGTATCGTCCGTACACATTTATGGTGAAAGAAATGGCCACACTTCAATTGGACACAAGGTGCTTCTCCTAACCTATCCACAAAGCATATAATACACAGGTCATCTGAATCCTGGCGAATATCTGTTAAATCAATTTTAAAATAAATCACATCCACGCGCAAATAACTTACCTGTATTGCGGCAGTGGAAACATGGCAAACATTTGGTCTCTCCCCTGATCCCTGAGCACCAATGACCGCATGACAGGACATTGCTACAGGCTGTTTTAGATAGTTTTATGCATTCCGAGTAGTCGCACACTCCACAAAGTTGCTAAAAAACGGAATGGTGATATTTTTCTTGAATATTGCAGGTACTTATGCAGCTGATCGCCCACCTTAGTTTTTGAAGAATGACTCAAAATTACGTTCCTTATTAATTTTTTTCTGCTCAGTACGATAAAAAACAACATTTATAAACACTTTCTGACATAGAAGTAGAAATTTTCTCAAAAAATTGTGACTCCTAATCTTCAAAGATTGATGGAAAATTCAGGGGTTTTGACTGAATTTTAGCCACATTTGCATTTAGCTGCATTTGAAGCATGTTTTTACTTTTTCGATGCCAGTCACTAGGGTTGTACACAGTTAACTCGATTTTTCAAAAAAAATTTGCTCTTATTTCTGGCTTTTATGCTATTTTTTCTCTAAAATTTTGAGCAGGTCACTCCACGTTTGAAAGCCTAAAATATTGGCTACCCCCAATGGTATAAAAATTTCTTGGTTTAGCTCACAAAAATGTATATGTTTTATTAAAAACGCTTTCGAATTATTTCGAACTATTTCGAATTAAAAGTTCGAAATAATTCCAAGGTGTTTGTAATAAAACGTATACATTTTTGTGAGCTAAGCCAAGAAATTTTTATACCATTGGGTAGCCAACATTCTAGGCTTTCAAACGTGGGGCGACCTGCTCAAAATTTTGAAGAAAAAATAGCATAAAAGCCAGAAATAAGGGCAAATTTTTTTGAAAAATCGAGTTAACTGTGTAACAACCCTACCAGTCACATATACACACTCTAGTATGCGTTTGCTTTATTCATCTGCAGGGTGACACAAAATTACTGCACCGTTTTTGAAAATTTTACGTAGGTAGCTCTTTGCCCCATCGATTTTCACAGGAAAATCGATGACCGTGGTTAAGCTACGTGGGAGCTGCCTAGAAGAAAACCAAAAGATTCAATAAACAATGCAGCCACTTTTCACAAAAAACAACGATAAAAATGAAATGCGACCACATTTCATGGATGACCACAAATTTTACAGAAAAAATTAGACATAAAGTTTTTTCAAAAACTGGGGCAGTAATTTTGTGTCACCCTGTAGAGTCATTTTGAGCAAATTGTAGTTTAGCTTCGTCAAGAAAAATGTGGTAAATCTCCGGAAAATGACTCTAAAATACAGGGCTCTCATCTGTACTTTTTTAAAGATTTGTACTTTATTTGGGATCCTAAATGTTTAGAATTTTTAAGATTTTACGTCAAAATCTTTACTTATTTTTGGTGCTTAAAACTTAGCGATCACTGGATGAAATGGCACTTTTCGACGAAAAATGACCAAATTGTACTTTATTTTGCAAAATGTACTTTATTTTAAAATTTTGAGTTGGCAGCCCTGCTAAAATACCTTAAAATTACCATCTACCTTGGAATGTTAAAGTCAACATTTTTTGAGAAAAATTTAAATTATTAGATCAGAAAGTATTTAAAATGTTTATTTTATTAATAGTAATTTAGAGGGAGTTGTCGGGTCAATTTTCAGGCAGGGAAACATACTACATGAGTACCGTGCTGCAAATACTTGTGACTCCGATTTCAAAGGATTGGCACAAAATCTACATCTTCCACCGCTGGATACGCACAATCTGCCAGCTGAATGCCCACTGCTTGTGGTAGGCATCAATTCCCCTTGAAAAAAGGAATGAGGAAACTGTGAAACAGGCAGTGCACCTGCTTCCACTCCTATCTCCACCACCCCACTCAACTTGGCACAATTGAAAAGAACAAGAAAGTTGTTGAGTCGCAGCCGAGTGCAGCCCTCATGAATGTCAACTTTGGGGCATAAACTGGCTGCTGAACCAATCAGATGTGCTTTATGGCCTTTGTTTCGTCGGCTTAGGTGGAGCACGGCGAAACATTCCCGACATAGGTCTATTCGGCACATTTCACAGTGCAGGTGGGATAGAGTCCTGCCATCTTCATGGTTTTCACACAAGGAATCCGGCTGTTGACTTTGTCTTTCCTAAAATGTTTAAAAAAATTTTGCTACAGTCAAACCTCGTTCAACCGACACCCCCCTCAAATTCGTTCCCACCTAGAGTCCGACACTTTTTTAGCCAAATTTTTTTAAAATTGTTTGCGAAATGTGATTTATGAGTCTAGTCCAGGGCTCCCAAATGTCCTTATTAATAAGATTTGTCCTTATTTTATAACCCCAAATCCTATTTTTTTTCTTCAAAATTTTACGTTGAAATCTTATTTTCGGTGGTCAAAAGAGCAATAAGCACTGGATAAAATGCCATTTTCCCCAAAATACCCTAAATATCCTTATTTTCAAAATTTTGATTTGGGAGCCCTGGTCTAGTCCGAAAAATCACATGGATTCCGATCGTTTTCCTCAATTTCTTTTATATTGTTTAACTGACACCAGATTTTTATTATTTTTTCTATATGGGAAAAACGATGGGTAAAATCGGAATCCTTGCGAATAAACTGACGAATCGTATTTCGAAAAAAAAAATTAGGGTAAAAAAAGTGTCGGACCCAAGGCGGGAGCGCACTTGAAGAGGGTGTCTGTTAAACTAGATTTGACTGTAAAAACATTCTAAAATGCTCATTTATTGTATGAGTTGCCTGATTACTTTTAAAAGACGCCATGTCTCACAAAGTTCTAGCCAATTAGCATCTGTGATCACAGCAAGAGAAGCCACTGACAACCAGAACTGAGCTGTTTTCAAGTGCATAATTGTGGCAGATGAATTACGTGTAGAAGACTCATCTGAACCTGGCTTTGAGCTAAAAGGAGATGGAGACGCCAAAAGATTGGACAAATGCATGATGTTGTTGGCCACTTCGGTGCGCAAAACCAAAGACCATTGGTCTGACATCGAGCCGTTTCTGAAAAGAAAAGAATAAGCTGTAAAACCAAACTTTTATTAATCCAGGGCTTCCTGATCTGCCTCTTTTTTGCTTCAATTCTTTCCTTTTTGCTTTTTTCTTTCAAACTAGTCATTTATTTTTATGAGAAAAATCCGCTCAACAGATGTGTTAGCCTCCTTGGCTTGCTTCACAAGATGAGATTTAAACAGGTGCGTAGTCGATTCAGCTATTTTTGGACAAATGTCCAAAAATAGCTGAAACGTGTTAACAGAACCCCAAGTTTGTACATATTCAAATTCATTCTTATATTTTGCGTAGGCGTGTCTGTGTTGTATTGTTTAACTCTCCTAATTTTCAAGACTCGGACTCGCAAGGAACTCTTTTTGGATGTGGTCAGTCGAGAAGTCGTAGTTGGTGGAAAGATTTGTTTCACAGTCTTCTGCATAATGGAATCTTCGACATTCCTGCTGAAGAATCTGGATCTAAACGTTCTGGAAAATCAGAGAAGGAATTGATGTGGCTAAGCCCTTTCAAACTGTCTGCCAAAGGCGAAAGTCGTTGGAAGGAAAACATGGTTATCTAAAATCATACTTTGTTATGTTTTAAATAACTGGGTGCAGAATTTTCAGGGATCCGCTGCTATAGATGCTGAAACAGTGACATTGGTTTGTTCGCCTGTTGTGATTGCTCAAACTCCGCCAGCAGATATCTGTGCTATAGATGCTGCACATGGTCAGCAAGAGGACGATCAGAGAATAGATGTCCATTGATGTACTGATGTGTCAGGAAGGTTGGAAATATCCTGAAATGAGATTTACGGAATTAATTGCTTTTTTAGTGAGTCGGTGCCAGTGACCGAAAGCACCAAGGTAAGTAAGGAAAAGCAGCGTGAATACAAGTCGTTTTTGTCGTTTGCCGTTGAGAATCCTTCTCCTTCCACACCTCTTACCATCGAATGTATTCTTGACGTAATAGATTGTGGAGGAGGTAAAGATGCTAGTGGTCTAAGTAAAAGAGTTGAGGTGGATCACATGATATTTATTAATTCGTTTTTTATTTAGCTCAGCGCAGACGAGGTTGTACCATACACTGTGGTGACTCAACGCAAAAACCAAACGTTAGTTTTTTCCTGGATGTTTAGCTCTGGAACATTTCGTAAAAATTTTTGTTGCACGAGGAAAGTAAACTAAGTAAACTGCGTTCTTTGTTGTCGCTGCAAAAGGAGTAGTTTAGTGTCTACGTAAACCATGCACTTTTCGGACATTTTTTCGTATTTAATTATAGTATTGCTTATTAGTGTAACTTCATATTAATTTTAGGACGCCATTGCAAGAGAGGGGTGTTTTTCAAAGCAAGCTGTATCGCAGTATCTAGCTGACTGTGCCATATTGGGTCTTCCTCACCATCTTTTTGCATTAAAGATCACTCCAGAAATCATGTGTGACGCCAATACTGTACTAAGGTGAAATGCTTGAGGGAAGGTTTGTTTTGTAATTTTAAACGGCTTCTTACCAACTACCCATTGCAGACTTCGAACGTTTGTTTTTCTTGATGAAGAGTTTGTCAATCGATCCTTTATAGATACAGAAAAATTGAAGGTTTTGCTCGCCATTATATGCTATGAGTATGGTTCTGAAAGAGAAACAAGAGCTGCCGAAGAGGGGGTTTCTAAATTTACTGCCTTACTAGATACAGCTAAAAATGGTGCCGACAAAGTTGAGGAGTTAACGCGGTGGGATCTGGAGGTGGTTAATTCACTCAGCAGGTTCCTTTAAATGGTGATTTTTTAAATTTTTTCTCTTTTCCAAATAGTTGAGTATCTGCGAGAGCAGTCAGCCCAGAAAGGTTAAAGGGACTAGATCCAACAAACTGGATGGCCTTTATAGACAAGGTATATTACAAATATTTCCTCATCCTTCCTTATCCTTAACCTTTTACAGAAAATGCAACAGATCGGTTATGATTGTGGGCTTTTCCTCTGTCAATTTGCTGAGATCGCGTGTAGACTAAGCCAAGTGAAGATGTGCTCAGCAAGATATGCAAAGGCTATGGAAGTGGTGGCTGGAACGTCGAGCGTTTTTTTGACATTTGTTCAAAAATAGTTGAAACGCACCTATGCCATTTAAACATAGGGTCACATTTTTGTCCCAAATTCACCTTTTTGTCCCAGATTTAGCCAAAACCACAGGGGGATCAAGTCTTTTGAAAAAATTTCAACAAGTACCTAATATTTTTTCTATGACGTTTTTACCATGTTTGAAGCACTTTTGCCAAAGATCATTTTTTCGCAAAAAATTTGCCGTGGAAGGTTAAAGTCACATTTCAGGATTTAAAAAGTTGGGCTTAAAAATAGTCAATTTTTCTTTAAATGTTGGAAATTTCGATGACGCTAATTCAAAAAAAGCATATCTGGAAGCCCTGGGCAAGTCCGATTTATACATACGCAATCTTGGTCAACAGCCTCATGAGCATGTGTGCCACATCCAAAACCACCTGTCTATCCATTCTCCAGTAGGCAGGTATATCTAGAGCGTGGTTCTACAATAAAAAAATCGTGATCATTGAGCATTTAGTACGAAAAGGGTCATACCGTTAATGTGTGACTGTAGACTTTATGAGCAATTTTGTCTTTTATTTGCAAAGAAATAGCTTTGGCCAACACTGCCAGAATATTTTGCACAAATTGAGCACAATCGAAGACCCAGGGTTTGAAGTGTCGAATGAGTCGTTCAATTGTCTCAATAACTTGTATTTGGACCACCTGAACGTTGGTGATTTCGAATAAAAAAGGTAAGTCAACATACCTGTGGGGCAAACAATAGCAACTCGCTTAGCACAATTAGAAGCCCATTTCTAAGGGAGAACACTTCCAGGCCTTTGCGAGATTCACATATTTTTACCAACATTACCATCAGACCACACACATACGAGTAATTCCGCTTCCCACGCTCTCTGAGATTGACCACTTCCCTTTCCACCGCACTGACCATCTGAAAACAGACATAGGACTGCAAGGGCTGCAGCTGGACTCGATTGAACAGTAAATCCAAGACTTGTTGCCTTAAAGTGCCATTCTGCTCTTCAGCAAATTCATCGCTAAACGCCTGCAAAGAAATTCAAGTTGTTATCCATAACAATTCTATCATTTTATTAAGAGTCTTGAAACACATAATATTTCACTTTTTCACATAAATAATTCGAATTTCGAAAAATGATGCGGCCCCGACAGGGGCTGCCAATACCTAGTGGCTGAATAAAACGGTAGATAGACGTTTGGTACTTTTTGAGCCATTTTTTTAAATTCGCGTTTTTTGAATTTTGATTTTTTGCAGTTTAGAACACACTTTTGAGAACATCCTAACTTGAGCTGGTGTAACCTGCGCCTAATGCTTTGCCTAAATTTAAAAAACATGCACTAAACAGCCAAAAATGTAGGGTCGTACTCTCTTCTAGTATCAAAATTGAACTTGTATAGAAAAACTTTTTCTAAATTGAGATTTATATTTTTTATTGATATATAGTCCTGAATCCCAGCTTTCTAACAAGGACTCAAACTTCTGTAAAAACTTTAAAAAATCCAAATATTTCGGTCTTTATATGAAATAACGCTTTCGACCAAGTTCCTCTATTTAAACCCACAAATCTCTCACTTTTCAAAACCTTTCACTGAAAGAAGATATCTTGTTTAAAAGCAAATATTCAGGGCTACACCATATTTATAGATTAAAAAAATTTACGTGCAAATTAGGCGCGAATTCAAAAAAATGGCACAAAAAATATCAAACGCCCCTGCGCCGAACAAACTCTAAAAATCTACTTACTTGTGCCGAAATTGCTTGGAAGAGGGAAAAAGCATCCATTTGGGCAGTGTTGAATAGGAGCTGGTGAGAGGCAGAGGGTTTCATGGACGGTGCATGACCATTTCCAGCCAGACCATTGTCCAGGGTGACTGTTTCATTTTTACTTCCAAATACGACCAATTGGCGCAGACGGCATCCTGCCTCGTCGCCTTTGAGTATGATTTGCACACAATTGGTGCCAGAAACACAACACTTGATCCATCCAACATAAGACTGCAAACAAAAAATTTGTTCTCAAAATTAGAACGCGAACAGTTCCCGACGGTTTTTTGCATTTTGGTTATTCAGAACTGGGCAAAAAGAGCTTTTCTGAACTGGTAGTCAGGAACTAGCCTGTCCTCCAAAAAAAAGGATACATACCAAGTCCACTTGAGCGTTATGCAAGAGTCCTTTAATAGATGTTCTGGCCGGAGAAGTGGTTGGAGCTGATTTCTCCACAGACCGAATGGTAATTTGAGTCACCCGGTAGCCTTCATCTCTAATGTTATCAACGAACACGGCTAGTAGACTGGCTGAACAATCCTGAGGCTTCCAGCTGACGCTTAATCGTCTGGTTCGATTACGGTCCTGCAATTTTTGAATGTGTGATCGAAAAGAAAAAGACTGACAACCTCCTCTCCACTCTCCCAAAAAGTGTCACAAGAACCATCAGTTAAGCAAGGAAGCAATTGTAATCTGCTAGAAGACTCGATTTGCACCATCTCAGTGATATTATCCATTTGCTTTACTAAAGCTTTGGAAGCTTCCGTGGAAGTCTTGCGATTCACTCTTCCACTAAATCCACCATACTCTTCAAAAGCAGCAACACTTTCCGAACTATCGGACAAAACTGCACCAACTGTAGCCAATAGATTGCAGAGGGTGATGAGCAGATTCTATAAACCAGCTAATAATGCAACAGTTGATTTTGGGTGAATCGTCACCCCTCAAGTTCGCCCAGGGTCCCACACTATGTTAAAGGACCATTGCCACCTGTTTTGAATTGTCCCGCGCCAATTAAAAAAAAAATTGCCTAATCATTGAACTTCTGTACGGATTTTTCAACTTGGTTTGTAATAACACAAGGCCCAGAATTTAATTTTAGGTAAAGTTATGTTAGAAACCAAGTTGAAAAATCCGTACATAAGTTGAATGATTAGGAATTTTTTTTGAATTGGCGGGGGACAACCGTGGCCGCAGACGGCAATGGCCCTTTAACTTTTTCAAAGCGGTTGCCAAACCTGATAAGTCACTCCAACAACAAAAAATGAAGGTCGCCTAAGTCGTCCGATCTGGCAATGTCAAGCAAAGTTGGGCTCAACTAGTGGATGGTTCAAACTTTTGAAAAAAATTTGAAAAGCAAACAAAAATTAATTCGCGAACATTATTGACAAAATTGATGGGTGATTCCGCGCGAATTCAAATTTCGCAAATTGTTGTGCTTATCAAGTTCCAAGATGCTTTAAGACCCTATTTTCAAAAAGAGTGATGACTTATCGAAAGGCATGGGACTTAATGGCAAAAGTTTTGGTTTTTTGAGAAATAACTTGTGAAATTATTGTTTTCATACTTTTTGGGACTAGAGTGACGGATCAGGTTTGGCAAAAGACTTCGAAAATTATGTTCAAAAAGTGTCGGACCGTGGGCGGGAACGAACTCGAGGGGATGTTCATTTATCAAAAGCCGACTGTAATTGAAAAGGGCGGAAAAAATAAATTACCTGTTCATGGATGGTTAGCTGAAAGGTCCAGGCCCGGAAACACAGGCACTTGAGTCTAATATCTACACTTGGAGACTGAAGCACGACCGCTAGAGTGGTCAAGAAAGCATGGAAATCGGCAACCATTTTTTCTGTTAACTGGTCGCCGGCCAGCAACGACATTCGCCAAGGGTGTGGAAGTAACTTGAGATGAGTGGCAAATTTCATACTCATGCTTGATGTCAACCATTGGTTGAGTGGAGTATAGGAAGCCATTGCTGTTAGGTGATGCCACACGATGTCGGATACACTAAAAAACAAACTTTCGAAATAAAGATTATCTCGGCAAAATATTGTGCACAAAAATTTTATTTGACAGAAAATTATTTTTTCGTATATTTCATGCAGAGCTTATACTTTCCGCAGTTCACGGGTCAGACTTTATTGAGCGCCATGCGGAACAGGTTCTAAAAATGACTCTTGTTCCGTAGTTGGTCCCGCAGGAAAATCAAAAACAATTTTTTCATATTCGCGCCTTTTTGGCATTTTGTTTTCTAGTGTTTTTCCTGCAATTTTGTGTTATTTTTTGACTAAGCGAAGCCTTAGGCGAAGGGTAGGCCATCGCATGCTAGGACGCACAGAAAAAAACTAAAATTTTAATAAAGGCGCTAATTTAAAAAATGTCCAAAAATTGCCTAAACGCCTACATAGCATGACAATCATTTTGTCTAATTCATGGAATAAAATAGGCGCTACTACAGAAACACAATTAAACGCTTGACATAACAAACGGTTCGATTTTCAGACATTTGGACACAAACTCATTTGGTCAGGAAACCTATTGGAACAAAAAGACTTTTTGTCTTAAGCCTTGGCTACAATTGTCGTTTTTGCCTGTCACGTTTGGCTGTCGCGTCTTACTGTCGCGTTTAGCCATCCATTGTAGCCACCAAAACGCGACAGTCACAGTCAGACGCGACCATTGTAGCCAGGCCTTTACACTGATTTTGCAGTGCATTTTACAGTTATTTCTAGTGTTTAATTGTTCTTTTGTAGTAGCGCCATAAAATGATCAAAATTGTTACTAAATTTTGACCCTTGAGAAGTTAAAATAGGCCTTATGATTCCCCCCCTCCCTCCCCCCCACTGCAAAAATATTCATAAACCTAAATTCAACACAAACCTTGACTCCGATGTGACCATCTTTAATAGCCAGTTCCATACTCTAAAAGCATAGGAAAAGCTAACTGCTCGTTGAATACTCGTAAGGAAAGTCTGTCGCAATAGCTCTAGGTCATGATTCTCCACTAAAAAGGCCATGACTGGATGCCGGAGAAGATTGTTGGATCCTATTCCATCAATTCTCGTGCTGTTTTTGCCTCTGCCTGAATCTACTAATTTGTTTTTCAATGCCGGCATGTACTCATCAAGGGCGTGTGCAAAACGATTTTTACTGCTTGGCTTATAAGTGTTCTGTAAACAAAACTGCTTTTTAAGAACTAAAAAGAGATTTAGGGTACCGCCGGTAGCAATTTCATAGGAGTGGAAGTTCTTTTGTATAGATTCGCGGAAGCACTAATGGAAGAGATATCGTTCATGAGCACATTGTCCACATCTATTAGTTCGAAATTCATGCCGAACACCCCAGGATCACTGAGATGGGATAAGTGACGGTATGGTGAGCCTTTGTAGGCGTTGTAATTGATCCCTTCTTCCTGGAAATTTTTTTTATTCACAGTTAAGTCTTGGTATGAAGTTGACCCAAAGTTCGTTCCCGCCTAGGGCCCGACACTTTTTTATTTCAATTTTTTAAGGCTTTTTTCAATTATTTTTTGACGGTCTGGTTTAAAAATCGCAAGTCGTTATGGTATACAGTCAAACCTCGTTTATCCGGCACCCCCAAAAGTTCGTTCCCACCTTGGGTCCGACACTTTCTTTAGCTCAATTTTCGAAGTGTTTTGCCAAATGTGATTCGCCAGTTTAGTGCGAAACATCGCAAGGATTCTGTTTTTGCCGCTCGTTTTTCCAAAATTTTTAAATTTCGTCATAAAGACCCGCAAACCTCGGTTATCCGGCACCTGATTTTCAAAAAGGGGTGCCGGAAAACCGACGTCCGCGGGTCTTTATGGCGAAAATTAAAAATTTTGAAAAAACGACCGGCAAAATCAGAATCCTTGCAATATTTCGGACTAGACTGGCGAATCACATTTAGCAAAAGACTTCGAAAATTGAGCTAAAGAAAGTGTCGGACCCAAGGCGGGAATGAACTTTTGGGGGTGCCGGATAAACGAGGTTTGACTGTACTACCTACTCGATACACTTCTTTTGAATAAAGGGGGTTTGTTTTTTAAATAAAAAAAATTGCATAATTTTTAAAAAACGATCGGAATAATCGTAGTCCTTACGACTTTTTTGAGCAGACTGTCAGATCAGAACTAACAAAAGGCCTTGAAACTGGTAAAAAAAAAGTGTTGTACCCTAAGCGGGAACAATTTTTGGGTGTCGTGATAACGAAGTCCGACTGCAACATAACTATTCGATACAGCTGGGCTCGGCCATTTTCGCTTCAAATTTTGAAATCTTTTTGCAGCTCTGATTTCATATTTTTTTTATCAAAAAGATGGTAAGGCTTAGTTACGTTTTCGTAAAAAAACCAACAAGAGACTTGAAAATTGAAAATGGTCAGGCCCAGGTTGTACTTGATGGAGCGCAGTTACAACGCATGTCACGATTCGACATTTGACTGTATAAGAAAAATGCTGAGTAAAACTAAGTACCTCGTCCTCAGAGCTCATGTTCTCTTCGTTCATCACCATTTGTGCACTAGGACGTTCGACTTGTGGCAGGGGCGAGGCTAATTGGGGGAACATGTCGATGGTCCACTCTCCTTGATGACGGTTAGCTCCCGCCAGCTGGCCGTTTTCAATTGTTTTTTCATCTTCAGGCTTGAGCTCAAGCAAGAATAATGCATTTCGTTTAAGAACCACTTCCGGGGAATGCTTTGAACTGCTGGAGGGGTAAGCTGGATCCTGGTGGTCGTTTCCCACACCTGGCTGCAAATTAAATATTGTTTTAGCTACACAATATTGGTTGGAATAAATTGATACTTGAAGACTGCAACCCTTCTTTTTCTTCAGATTATTCATTCTACAATTGGGGCACATCAAGTACCAGACAGCATTTCCATGACCTCCTTCACCACAAGTCCCCGTCCATCCAGTTGTATAATTGCCAACACTGTTGTATCTTAAAAGCCAAAGATTGCTCAAAATTTCTAATGGCCCTATTGCCATTTCAAAATTTGAAGATACTCGGTTATATTAACCCCCAACCCCCAAAGGTATGTGAGTGTGCGCATCTCAACCCCAAGCAACCAAGCCCCCTGCGCCCCCGAACGGCGCAGGGCTTGGAATAGACATAATTCCGAGCAAAACTCTTGATCATAAAATGCATGAAGGAGCTTTTTTGCCTAGCTCTAGTGATCAAAATGTGATAGGACATCATACTATAAAACATTTTAACTTAGGGGACCAAGGCAACTGGTGGTCCTGTGGCAACAAAAAGAAATTTCAAAAACCTAATTTTTAATAGGGAAAAATGTTAGAAAAAAAGCTTTTTTATCGTTTTTAGCGTATAAAAATTACTTAGGAGACATTTAAACACTATTCACAGTTAACTAAAAAAGGCCCCCCCCAGGTACATAAGCACCCTATTAACCACCTCCCCCCCCCTAAATTGACTTTTTTAGAAGTAGTGAAAAACTATTTTTCAGGGTGACCTACCCATGACTAAACGAAGGTCCTCCGCAACCAGCATGGTGTGTTCGCATATGAGAAGTGATTGGTTTGGCAAAATATCCTTCGCACAGTTCACATAGTTCATCTTGTTCATTGTCATTCGCCTGCAGTGAATACACCATCAAAATCATGAACCAAAATTTCAAATTCTTCAAAAAATTCTTTTTTTTTGCTTTCTTCTGTAATTTTCCGTAGCTTAGTAATCATTTTGACCATTCATTTTATAGCCAAAATTCTGCTCTACAAATAGAGTGGTCAAGCTTTTATAAATTAGATAAAAAAATTAAAGCAGTCTCAAAAAAGGTTTATTAAAAAAAATTGATGCTGCTTTGCGAATAAGCTTTTATCAAAACCTACTCCATTTTCTTCCTCTCCACCGTCCAAACAACTCATTTTAGAGACTGCTCTTCGGGTGTCCAGCGAGCTAGGCACAATGAGTTGTTTGTTAATAACTGAGAGCACCGCTTGGGTCACCTCCTGCCATAATGCCAGCATTCCCTGAAACATTCCCTTGTGAAGAACTGCTAACATTTTCAATATTTTTTATGATCCAGCCTCAGTTCTACTAGATAATCCATGCACCAACCAAACCAAGTGGTCGTCCATTTGGTGTGAATTTTTTTATGTTTTTCGGGTTCTAAACCCTGTTTTTGCACTAATTCGAGCATTCTAAAGAAGGTTTGATAAGGGTAAAGTAATAGTAAAGTGCCATTTTGTAGGGTATTTTTGAGTTTTTCTGAAGTAGCTTAATTAACTGTTTGTTACCTACAAACTATCTTTAGATAATCGTAATTAGTTGACAAAAAAGCTTTTTGAAGCCAAAATATGAGAGAAAAAAAATTGCCCTAGATGGACATCCAGATTGACCACTTGTACCCGGATATGGACTGAGTGGAAAAAAAACAATGAACTTCCTCATTTCAGCCTATTCACTATATATCCACTACGCATAGGTACCCTTAATCTTTAGATATCTCCATCCAGCTCAACTACTACCTAGTCACTTCCACCTGAGTACCGATACCTAGGTACAACAGCCTGAGCACTATTTGGATACCCTGCGGGATGCGTAATTACTCCAAAACTTGTGTTCCTGCAAGTCAAAATGCTGTTTTAGTATTATCAAACCGTGTTCAGAACACGATTCTGGGTAGGGTACAATGGCTTTAAATTACTTTCAGCTAAATCCAAAATTTTGGATTCTGGAGGTGGATACCCATTTAGTGGAGGAACCAGGTGGTTCCCCTACCCACCGTATGGCTTACTGGTCCTATAAATACTAGTTTATGACTGTTATTTGAAAAAAAATTATAATCACTAGGACTAATCACTAATCACTAGGATTTGAACCTGTGACCTCAAAATTTTGGAGGGGAAAATTAACGCGGAGCATTTACCGGAAGGGGAAAAATTTAGTGTTTATAGCAGTTTGGGACACACATTTGAGTCCGTCCTAACATGCGCTGGCCTACCCTGTGCCTAAAGCTTTGCTTAAGTTTAAATGTATTTTAAAAACAACAAACAGCAAAAAAACAATAAAAAGTGAAAAAGGCGCTAATTCAAAAAATGGAAAAAAGGGGTCAAACGAATTACGTAATTCGTTTGGCCCTTTTTTCCACAAATGGAAAAAAGGGGCCAAAAGCACCTACGCCAAATATCTCTTAAAGACTTATTTTAATGATTTAGTTGGTTTTCCCACCTGGAGGGGCATAGGTATGGTAGAGTTGTTAAGTTGATGCTGGTGCGTTTTTCTGTTGCTTGCTCCACTACTAACCCTTCTAACAATGTCCTCAAGTTCTGGTTGCGACTTCAAGTGGTTGGCAGCTGTTGTTAGACTGCTCAACAAGCCCTTCTCGTGCCAAACAATGGCTACAAACACACTCCTGCAACAGTCAACCACACCCGGACTGAGGGCTAATGATTCTCCTATGGCTGGCTGCCGAACTTTTGGAGAGGGTGATAACTCTGTGTGCAATGCTTTTTTGGGTGTGGACTGAAGGTGATGAACGGGCTGTTCTGACTGCTCTTCTGTGCTATTTCCATTTATTGGCTGGCTCACCTAGGCAAAGACAATAGTCAGAATAAAAAAATATAAAAACTTGACTGTTTGTGGCGAGACTCGAATCAGACACTGTAAAGAGAAAGAAAAGAAATGCTCGAAATAATTTTGGGCAATCCTTTTTTTCGCCTAATTTATTTCTTTCTTCTGCATAATTTTATTGGCGTTTTTCTCTTTATTTTTATCCTTTTTTCATAAGTTTCGGTATTATCGTGTAGCTTAGGATCTCAGCTTTCCAACAAGCTATCAAACTCTATTGAATGATATCAGAAATGTAGAAATTTAAAAGTTTGAAAAAAATTAACAGAAATATAGAAAAAATAAAAATTAGACTGAAAAAAAGAAAATAGATGGAAAAAATAATAACTTTACCCGTCAAATTTAATTTTCTTAAAGGGGCGTGCCCATGCCCGACACGGTGAAATTTGAATTTCCAAACGGCAGGGACCCCGAAATGAGGATAAAATTAGTTTCGGGAAATCCCGAAGTCAAGTATGTCTTACGTCTGATATTCGACAGCACATACAATAAAAATGAAAATTTAAATTTTTTTTGGTCTCGCGCATCAAAGCAGTCCGTCTTTTGGAAATTCAAATTTCACCGTTTCGGGCAAGGGCACGCCGCTTTTACTTTCTTTATAACTGCCTTTTAATTTAAAAAAAAATTGCAGTTAAAAATCTGACGAGTGAAATAGGCATGTAACAGCTTATTTCAATGCTTTCTGGTATGCCCACCTGGATATATTCCACTTGCAAGTGCTGATTAAACTGCAAGCACCAAGCCTGCCCTCCTCCACCATTCTGACTTCTATGATGGTGATGGTGGTCGGTGTAGTGTGCCTTGGCCTCATTGGCCAGTTTTAGCCACACCCCATCCCCATTTTTGACCATTTCAGTATAGTTAAAGGCGATTCCCCTGGGCAACACTCCAATTTGGTGGGCACTTAGAGTGGGGTGACTTCGTATTCGGATGGCTTTGAAGGTGGAAGTGCCTTGACAAACAGCTCTATGATGGGACTTAGGGTTGAGTGATGGGGCTGCTGCCAATGGGGGTTTGGTAGTAGTTGCAGAAGCCGTTGACTTGCTGGTCTTGTACTGAAGTTTTTGGAGAGGATTGGAGTAGGAACGAGTGGGCGAAGGGCTGTCAGAAATGTCGATAAATTTGATGTTTGGAAGAGGAAAGCCATCCACAAGGCATTGCAATTGGTAGTGCCCACCTTTGCTAGGCTTCCACTGAGTGCAGTATAGGCTTCTGAAACAAAAAATTTGGGAATTTCGGCGAAAGAAATTAGTTGTGAATAAAGTTGTCACGCAGTTAACTCGATTTTGTAAAAATATTGTTTATTGTTTTTATGCAATTTTTTTGTCTAAAATTTTGAGCATGTTACCCCGCGATTGAAAGCTTGGGATGTTAGCTACACGATGGTGTTGAAATTTCTTAATTTAGTTCAAAATAATTTATTCATTTGAATGAAAACATTTCGGTTTATTTCGGATATTTTTATCATATATTTTTATCCGAAATAAACCGAAAAAAACCGAAAATATTTTCCTTGAAATAAATAAATTTTTCTGAACTAAATTAAGAAATTTTTACACCATCTTGTAGCTAACATCCCAAGCTTTCAATCGCGGGGTAACATTCTCAAAATTTTAGACAAAAATTGCATAAAAACAATAAATAAGGTCAACATTTTTTAATAATCGAGTTAACTGTGTGACAACCCCTAGTTCT
The DNA here is from genome assembly GCA_029231635.1 of Ditylenchus weischeri. Lineage (NCBI taxonomy): Eukaryota > Metazoa > Nematoda > Chromadorea > Rhabditida > Anguinidae > Ditylenchus > Ditylenchus weischeri. Next base: position 78,168 of record JAMRYI010000160.1, on the reverse strand, counting down.
GACCCTGGTAAATCACTGTGTTCCACTTTCTCGAACTTTAGATTGACTTTTGTGGCAGTCGTGTGCTGGAAAGCTAGTCGGAGTTCTTCAAAAGAATAGTTTGAGAAGGCAGGCATCATTGTGACAGACAGGTATCGAGCTTTGTTGACATACACTGATCTATACGGTTCGGCCTGCAAACAGAAATGCTATTGCACAATAAATGACATTGCTTGAAGTTACACAGCAGGGCTGCACCAGATATCCGATCTGATATTTTTTCATATCCAGTGCAGCCCTGTTTAGGGTTAGGGTCGAAAATTATCGAAATCGATCGATAATCGAGGTTTTTTCGAAATTTTTGATAATCCGATTAATCAATTATCGAAAATTATCGATACTTCAATAATCGAATAATTTCAAATCGATCGACAACCCTGTCACACGTGTTTGAAATTCGAAACATCATCCTTTCCAAATTTTTAAACGAATTTCAATAATCGTGAAAATTGTGGTAGTTTGAGTAGGGCAGACCTTTTTGTAGCTGAATTACGCCTTTTTTGCAGCTGATTTAAAAAGAAATACCGTATTTCCTCTAATAGAGCCCCCGGGGGCTTTATTTTTTGGATGCCCGAAAATCGGAAAATTTGGAATTCGATCTCGAGATTTTTGGGTGCTCAACTAAACTCTGAAAAGTGCAATCGGTAGAGCTCGTGGGAGTTAAGAAAACGCGTAAAACAGCTTTGCAAAAAATTGACTCTGGGCTGAGATATAGGTCCTCAAAGTTAGGGGGGAGGGGGCTCTATTAGAGGGGAGGGGGGCTCTATAAGAGGAAATACGGTAAATCAGCTGCGAAAAAAAAGTCTGCCCGTTTGTGTACACACAAAATTGAAAAAATCTAATTAACATAAAAAATTGTTAGATTTTTGTTGGTTTGATGATATTTTTAAATTTTTGAACCATGTGCTGTAATTCATATACATATATGGTCGACTAGCCGACTACGGCAAGACTTCCATAAACCACATCATGCTAAAAGTGCATTTTGATAATTTTCTGCATTTTTCAAGCCATATTAGCCCTAACACACATGTTTTCAAGACGAGAAAAACATCTTTTTTAAGAATAACTTAGAGGTCAATTTTTTTGCCCAGGGTAAACCAACTTTATACTCAGGTGTTTACCAACTTTATTCCAGCATTTTTTCTGCTGGAACTGGACAAAAAGCACTTTAAGATGCATTTTTGTCAAAACTCTTGCTCAGATTGAAAAAAATTGTTTTCACAATTCTAAAAGCCTGTTTTTCAGCCTACTTACGACCTGAAAAGATCTAAATATTGTTCAGAACCCAATGTCGGGAGAACGCGGTATAAGGAGTTTGAACCAAATTTAACTTCTTCTTCCACCTTTTTTTACTAAATCCAGTTTACAAAAAACATTTATGAAGACTAACCAATTGCAGTGTTTTCAAAGCCTTTTGGGTAAATGATTCATCCTCTTCCTCTTTAGTGTTCACCAGATGGTCACTAACACCACTTGTTATCAATACTTGCACATCCAATATGTGGTTAATAGGTGAGATGGCTTCAACTCTTTCATTGTACTGATCCCTCGGCACAAAAGTCAGCTGCAAAATATCATCACGTTAAAAAACGCATTAATATGGGGTTCATAGTCTAATTGGGCAATCAAAAGGTTTTTTTCTAGAAAAAAATTCTTACCTTAATTACCTTTCCCACACGAAGCTGCTCTTCTTCGTGTTCCATTTCCAAAGTTGAATTTTTCAAGTCTAGAAATGGTTGAAAAACAACCATTCTGGCCAAAGCTCCGGCTGAAGTTTGCACGTCTCCATCAATAAATTCTTTTAGAAATTTCAGCTCTGAAAAATTCGATTTCAGTCCGAAATATTTTTTATCACCATACCTTGCGACTCTCTAGTTTCAGGTAATTGACCAGCTAAAACCTGTTTTAGCACTGGCATCGAAATATTCAATCCCTTTTTGAGCAAAGAACCGTGTTTTCTGAGGAATTCACGAGTGTATTGCTCCTTCACACACAGTTGTTTCATTTGGGTGCTGCTAGAGGGCAATTGGACAAGCAAGCGACAGGCATTGGCACACAGCCAAGTGAACTCCTGTCCTAGCACAGTGTTGAAGTCTTTTAGACTGGATGAGGAAGAAATTCCATCGATTGTGCATCGAAAACCGTACATCTAAAAGCGATAAAAAATGAATTAGTACAAAAAAAGTCTCCTTGCACAGTTCTAAAAAGTCCGATTCTCGGTCAAAGCAAACACATTTTTTGCAAATTTAGATGTTTTTTCGCAAAATTAGTTATTTTTCGATTTGAAATTGAGTTGTTTTGCATTTTTTTGAAATAAAAATTAGCTTACTTTTGAGAGATCCGAGCCTTCCTCTTGACTGGGCGAAGTTTCAAGGATAAACCAGAGACAGTTGCCAGGCACCAAAAGCATAGTTTCTGGCCAGTCCTAATAGAGTTGTACAATATTAATTCTTCAATCTTTACAAAAAAAACGGCTATAACTGAAATACACCGGCCAAATGCTTATAAAGTGACAAGGAATCGGGGAAAATTAACAATGGAATTATGTCAGTACGCTCTTGTACAGCAGTCTATTTATCAGAATTATCGAAAAGTATTGCATCACTTTTTCGTCGTTTGGACCGAACAAGCAAGACATCAGATTGGTAGATCAGCTGCTTTGCTATAGTGGCACCTAATTTTTTTTTAAAAGCCTTACTACAGTTGCGGAAAAAAGTTACCGCCCGATCAGAATTTCCACATTTTTTTGAGAAAAACTGTTTGAATTTAATTATTTTTCAAACGGAAAGGGAAAACGAAATAGACAGTCTTGTAGAGAATTTCACGCTCTACAAAACTGGTATTTTTGTTCAAAAGATTCATTTAAAATTTATGCAAAAAAATCGCAAAGTTTGAAACAATGCAAAAATAAGGTCACGAAAAAAAGTTACCGCCCGATAACATTTTATTCCAAACAACGCACCAAAACAAAATTTTAATATTTTGTAGCATATCCGTTAGAATCAATAACAGCCTGGCATCTTCTTGGCATTGACTCCACGAGCTTTTCCAGGCGTTCTTTCGGAATCGACTCCCATGCTTTCTTCACCGCTTTGAATAGTTCGTCCGACTTCTTGTGCTTGTGCCCACCCATTCTTCGTTCAGCTTCATACCACAGATTCTCGATCGGATTTAGGTCTGGAGATTGAGCGGGCCATTGCATAACATCGACGCTGTTGTCCTGGAGCCATTTTGTGATGATCTTGGCCTTGTGCTTGGGATCGTTGTCCTGCTGGAAGATCTAGAAAAGTCACGAATAATAAAGGTCAGAGAGGAGTTAATCTACTAGTACCAAGTTTTCATCCGGATGCGAGTTTTCAAGATGTTCCAAATGAGAGAGCATTGTTTCCGAAAGGATCTGTTGATACTGAAACCGATCCATCTTGCCATTCACCAGTCTGAGAGGTCCAATTCCATGCCACGACAAACAGCCCCAGACCATAATGTTTCCTCCACCAAATTTAACGGTGCCTTTTGTGTACTTTGGATCGAAGCGCTTATTAACCGGACGCCTTACATAACCTAAAAACATTGTTTACGACGAAAAAGAAAAACAAAATCCAACCTTTTCCATCACTTCCGATCATGTTGAACTTCGATTCAAGATTCAAAGCACGCTCTTCCATTGATCGACAGTCCAATTTTGATGTTCCTTCGCAAAACTGAGACGTTCTTTGACATTCTTTGGCGATATAAACGGCTTTTCGGCTGGACGACGACCAAATAGACCAACCTAAAAGACATCAATCAACATGGTAAATATTAGAAAGCAACCTCAATGAGACGATTCTGTACTGTGCGCACCGTTATGTCATCCAACTTTAGCTCTTCATGAATTTCAGGGGCCGTAAGCTTTGGATTCTCCCTCGATTTTCGAGCAATCATTCGGTCGACCCTGCAACAACTACTGATGTCATCGTGTGCCTAGTTAATTATAATGCTACCTGCCACTTGTCTTTCGCTTCCGGCCATCCTTTTTGTGCACTTTCGGATTCTTTTGGCGATGGTAAGCATCACGAACACTTTCCTTCGGTATTCCCACGTGATCAGCGATTCTTGTGAAGCTCCATCTTTCATCTGTGTCGTGTAAGCGAACGATAAGCCTTTCCGTAACTTGATCAATCGATTTAGGACGCATCTAAACATAATAACACATGAAAAATTCATAAAACCACCACAAAATACAAGGAAATGTTATCGGGCGGTAACTTTTTTCGTGACCTTATTTTTGCATTGTTTCAAACTTTGCGATTTTTTGCATAAATTTTAAATGAATCTTTTGAACAAAAATACCAGTTTTGTAGAGCGTGAAATTCTCTACAAGACTGTCTATTTCGTTTTCCCTTTCCGTTTGAAAAATAATTAAATTCAAACAGTTTTTCTCAAAAAAATGTGGAAATTCTGATCGGGCGGTAACTTTTTTCCGCAACTGTATATTGGATAAAACGACACTTCGAAATGAGGACAGTTTGCTATTGACAGTTCGCTATGTTTTTTTGACTTTTTTTGGTAAAATTTTACCGAAAAAAGTCAAAAAACATAGCGAACTGTCGATAGCAAACTGTCCTCATTTCGAAGGGTCCTGGCCCCACTATTGGCACCCTCGGTATAGTGGTACCCCAAGCGGTCCAGAGGAATGTCACTATTTGGGACTCGACTACATAAAAGTTTATAAAAAATATTAAATTAAAATACCGTATTCTCTATCATATAGCCCGTGGCTCTATTTTTAACCGGCCTACAGAGAGGTAGCATGGTGGCTATATCAGAAAATATCTGTGACTTGGGTGTAAACCCGAAAACCAAAAAGAGCTCATGGCCGTTAAGAAAATGCAATGAACAGCACTGGATAATAACTACTCCTGAGTGAGATACACACTCTTAAAGTGATCAGGGGCTCTATTGATAAGGGAGGCTGTATTAGAGATAAAACGGTAGGCATAAAATGCAAAAGTTTGAATGAGCGGGAAAAAATAAGAAATTAACCGGGAGAATTTAGATTAAGCCGGATTTTTTTTAAATTATACAAACTTTGCTGCCTGAATATTTTCCAAGTGGATAAAAAGTGGATTCTTGGCTATCTTCATCCGTAGAAGCAGCCACAAATATACGTAAGCAATCAGCTGTCTGCAGGGTTTGACATTCATCGTAAAAACGGATGTAGAGAAATTCCACTGATTTATCAAAAGTTACTTTCTGAACAATTCGAAAAATTTATAAATATTAAATAAGTCAAAATAATAATAAAAAATTACTTGTGAATATAAGTGACCACTTTTGTAAGGATGAGGTGACTCAACAATGGCTTGTGCGATGGAACCAGAAAAGGATCTACAAAAAATAGAATTAAAGGGAGTGGGCCACTTGTACGACTAGAAATTTAATTTAACGAAGGCTTAGGATTCTATATTGAACCAGTTGTAATAAATAAGCGTTACTGGCGTTACCTTAAAATGGTGTGCAGGTTCGATCCAGGCGGAGGCACTAAGTTATTTAGGCTTCTTTGACAATTTTTTTATCTGCCTGGAAATATGAGTATGTTACCTGAGCGCCTAATTCGAAAAACACAATATCAAGAGGGCCGATTAATACCATCGAGTGCTAATTGATTTTCTTGTTTTCTAAACCCAAATGTAGCGGGAAAACTCAACATTCTTAAGATCGGATAATTTTAATGAAAATTTATTAAAAAGCACATCTAATACAGGGTGTTTCAAATTTTTTTGACACTTTCAAGGGGTCTTAACTTTTTTTAAAGGCTGTTTTTTGAATTTCTGTGAACGCTGGTCAACACAGTTTTTGATGACAATTTTGTTTAATGTGAAAAGCACGATCTTTGCTTTGTCCCTCCTGTTGTTTTGACCTTACCCATCCAAACGAAACCTACAGCCCAGGAGCCAAACAACAGGGGGGACCAGGCGAAAATCGTGGTTTTGACCTAATATACCAAAGCAAAAATGGTCATAAAAACTGAGTCGATCTACGTTCACAGAAATTCAAAAAAATTTATCAACGCTTAAAAATGCCAGAAAAATTTGAAACACCCTGAACATATACACGTTCTTATTGTACAGAAATATATCAGTATCAACAATCGGTTTATATACTTTGTGCTTATGTAGATTCTTTGGTATGATCGTCTGCTGGAACATCCTCGGCGAATTCCCATTCATCCTTTTGGTACCCCTCCTTGCAATGGCCAAGCATGCTGTTCTTTCGATTGTCCACATAGCGATAGCTGTCTTGAATCTAAACAAACAATGTGAGGTTTTTACGACTAATCAACAACAATCACAAAACACTACCTCTTGCTTCAACTTGGCCAGGTCGACATTCTCTAGCTTGTTTTCCAGCAAGTGACTCAGCTTTTCGGTGGCCATCTCCAAGTTGTTTTGATTGGCTTCAAATATTTCTGACGAATTGCTTTTCTTGAGATAGTAGGCGAACGCGTAGCTGTACATCATTATCCTGCGGCATTCTCTGAGGGCATCCACAGCTTTGAGCAAATATTGCGCATCAGTCCAGGTGACTCCCTCCGATTGCATGCGAACCATCTTCTTATTGACCTCAGCCACCAACTAAAAACAGAGATATAATTTCATACTTCAATGAAATATCCAGACCTTATTTTCGAGATTCAAGCTCAATCGATGATTGGCGTAACGGTTGTAGTAGTGAAGGTAGCGTGCGAGTTCTGCTCTTGACTGTTCTTGACTTGTTCGCGCTTTCGTAGACGACTCATCATTGAAACGATTGCAGGAATAATAACCCGTACCATGCGCACTCCAGGGACCGAGGCACACCCAGCAGAACTCATTACTACAGGACACATTCTTGCATGTCATATGATTACATCCTCCATTCTTTTCGATGATTCCCCAAAACAATGGAGTTTACGCTTGGTTGTAAAAATTTATGTACAGAAAACATACTTTGCATTTTGGGCACTCCTTCGTATTGGCCATAATGTAGTTGGCTGTTTCGCTGTCATCTGAGCACTTCTTCAACCATTTGCGCATGTGGGTGCAGTCTAGATAGTGCCACGGCTAAAATCAAATAGGGAGTTATGACTTAGATTATCGTTGAATCTAACTTGCTGGCACTGGAAGCAATATGTGAGTCCACACGTACAGTCGATGGCAGTCCATTTGTTAGAAGATAGTTTCGAAAAGCGGTCGCATCTATGCATCAACTCAGCTAATGGTGGCAGGAATTGCAGCTTTCATGGATCGTCATCGCAACTTGCTAATGAAGGATCGCCTACAATCCTCCTACGATGTCATTTTCAAGCATCTGCAAGCGAAGTGGAAGGAGCTCAATGTCATGCCAATCTTTGCAGCGTTCCATTGCGACTATAAGAAAGCAGAGATGAACGCGAAAGTGCGCAGAATTGTCGCAGAATACCTCAAGCAACACAAGGGCGACGACTGGTGCAAGCTATTCCTGTTGGACAATGAAATCGACGAGCACATCAAAAAGCACATCTGCTGCTGAACAGATGTGCTTGAAGAATGAAGGTGCTGAACCTGAGTGGTGGTTAATCAAGGTACTGTGATTGATCCATTCGTCAATGTTCCAGAATAAATGTTTTCTGTTCAGTTCCTTACTCTTCTTCGTAGCTTCTCGAGAGATGTGCTTGAAGAATAAAGGTGCTGAACCTGAGTGGTGGTTAATCAAGGTACTGTGATTGATCCATTCGTCAATGTTCCAGAATAAATGTTTTCTATTCAGTTATTATTGCTCTTCTTCGTAGCTTCTCAATAGATGTGCTCAAAAATAAAGGTGCTAAACCCGAGTGCTGGTCATCAGTAATTCTGTGAGGTTTGATTTTTTTTGTTTCGATCATAAATCATATTCGTTTAGTCTCTCATCTTTATGAAGTCTGGAGTGGAATCGTCGAGGAATCAAGCAGCTCAACCCGAGTGGTGGTCATCAATAATGCTGTCAGTATTTGATTCTCTTTTGTTTCGATCATAAATCATATTCGTTTAGTTTCTCATCTTTATGAAGTCTGAGGTGGAATCGTCGAGGAATCAAGCAGCTCAACCCGAGTGGTGGTCATCAATAATGCTGTCAGTATTTGATTCTCTTTTGTTTCGATCATAAATCATATTCGTTTAGTTTCTCATCTTTATGAAGTCTGAGGTGGAATCGTCGAGGAATCAAGCAGCTCAACCCGAGTGGTGGTCATCAATAATGCTGTGAGTATTCGACTCTTTAATGATATTTCTTGTTTTAGTCTTTCTTGCTTTGCGTTGTGACGTATGAAGTTAAACGATCGAAGAATAAATCAGTTCTCAAGTTGCAGACAGGTGATGTCCAGAATACCTTAAAAACAAAAATGTTTTTTCACTGCTTTTTCATGTTTGCTGTGTTATTTTGTGCTGTGTGTAATAAAACTGTTTATTGTAATCAATTCAAAATTTTAATGACGGATCCGTGCAATCTTTGTATTTTAACTGCAGTCCATGAGATTATAAATTATAAAAACAGTGTCTCAAGAGAAGTCTCGAAGGATCAAGTTCTTAAACCTGAGTGGTGATCATTCAAGGTACTGTGACTGTTATATCTTTCTATGTTTCAATATAAATCTTTTGTGTTTAGTCTTCGTCCCTTCTTCGTGGTATCTCAAGAGAAGTCTCAAAGGATTAAATTTTTAAAACCGAGTGGTGGTCATTCAAGGTACTGTGACTGTTATATCTTTCTATGTTTCAATATAAATCTTTTGTGTTTAGTCTTCGTCCCTTCTTCGTGGTATCTCAAGAGAAGTCTCAAAGGATTAAATTTTTAAAACCGAGTGGTGGTCATTCAAGGTACTGTGACTGTTATATCTTTCTATGTTTCAATATAAATCTTTTGTGTTTAGTCTTCGTCCCTTCTTCGTGGTATCTCAAGAGAAGTCTCAAAGGATTAAATTTTTAAAACCGAGTGGTGGTCATTCAAGGTACTGTGACTGTTATATCTTTCTATATAAATCTTTTGTGTTTAGTCTTAACAGCAAAACTACGGTCTAAATTCAAGTCTTTGTGTTATTGATTGAACTTCTATGTCATCTTTTGTCTCAAATACAATTCTGTGCTGCTTTTCAAACTTTTTTAATATGAATATTCGTCGCAGTCTTACAATTTTTTTTCAATTTTAGCAAAAATAAAAAAAATCTTATGGCTAAGTGTCATGAATTGTTTCTGATTTTTGTAAATCGTCCAAGTACTCTGATGAGGCTCAAAATCAAAGAAAGTAATAAAAGTGAAAAAAGAACCGAAAAAATTGAAAAATACTGCGGTAATATAAGTGAAACATAAATCAAAAATTTCTATGAAAATGTCAGCGTAAAATAATTTAAAAAATGCTACGGAAATATCAGTGAAAAATAAAACCCACCCGTAGGGCGGGCAAGCTCTAGTTAAAATAATAAAAAAGCGGCAATTTGAAAATGGCACAAAAGGGGCCAAACGTCTACGCACCGTCAAAGATATACCAATATTTGTTTATTCTTAATTTCTTTTTTTATAAAAGATATTTTGTGTTAAAAATAAAAAAAGTACCAAAAAATGGGATTTTATAGTTTTTTACTGCTTAAAGGACCATACTTGTTGATGACAAGAATAACATTTCTCAGCAAAAACATGCAAAAAATAAAGCACAAAGAATAAAATACAGTAAAAAAATTGTGCATTATTACATCAAGATTTCGAAGATTTATAGTTTTATGCCCCCTTTTCCCGAAAATGAAGGGGGCAAATTTTCCCAAAAAGGGGGCATTATGGCCACCCCAATTCGACTGGACAAAGAATTAATTTGACGAGATTTTTGAATTTTTTCTGACACGAGAAACCACTTTTAGCCTGTAGGTATCTAGATTCTGTATGAATACTGATGCCTACCGCGCCGACCCGGGCGCCGGGCCTCCCAAAAATCGGCGCCCAAAAAGTAGCGGTGCCTCGGTGTATGATATGTGTTTGACTTTAAAATTTTTGTTTGTTGACATTAAGATTTTAGTTAGATTCTGTTAATACTCAAAAACATACTGTAAATTCTTTAAAATGTCAAAAATATTAAAAAAAAATCCAGTACTGCGGCAGGTACTCAGCGTCGGGCGCCGGTATAAAAGTGGCACCCGAAAGTGGTGAAATTTTGCGTGGCGACCGCAGGCGGCGCCTGTGCAGGTATTGCATGATTTTTTAATGCATCCAGAGTCACTTTCGAGTGGTTTGTTACTCAGTTATTTATGTGTGCGTTATTTAAACTCCAAGCCAAACAAAGAGTGCGCAGGACCTTTATATTAATATATACACGGTAAACCTTTTTAAAAAACCTGCCTTTTGTTTGGAGAAAATTCTTGCACACTCGCTCCCTTCTTAGCATGCCGTTGTTTCTGGCGTTTTTGTTGTTGCTCTTCCTCCTCATCTTCATCCTGTTCATCGTTAGCATTGGCAATCAATGGTAACGCCTCATCAAAAGCAGCAATAACATCAAAAGACATCCATGGGTTGAGTTCCACAAACACATTTGCATATCCTACCACTTGACTACACACTCTGCGATCTGCTGGTGATAGTTTACCAGACACACTTTTCATACTCAGCTTTTGAGCCAGAAGACGCAGCATGAGCACAAACAGATGATCATTGGCATTAGAAGAGGCAGAGTTTGCAACTGTGTTCTTTTTACTATCGAGTTCAGTAGCACAGCTGGTGGATGCATCCTGTTGAAACACTGATTTCCCAGTATTCTTGGTGCATGACACTTTGTCGACGGAATACAGAAGGCTGGAAATAGGTAAATTATATACAGTCGAGTTCCAATAAACCGCCACCTCGGGCAAAATTTGGTGCCTCAAATTTTGTGCCTCGGAACACTCACAGAACAACCTCCTCAAATCATCCCTAATATATTGCAACCCCAAGGGTCCGATTATATCCCTTAATTAAAGGCATTGCCCTTAATTTGAAAATTTTGCCTTTTATTTTTTTTGACAATAAAGGCAAACGAATGTTATGACTACTTTGTTGGGCAGAAAGAGCAGGAAAGGGGGGAGAAAAATATGTTGTTCGTCAATAAAGTTGTTTTTTTTGTTGATTTTTGTCGGGTTTGAAGCATAGGGACAACATGCCTTTAAGTTGCCTTTATTTTAGAAATTCGCGATCGAACCCCTGTGCAACCCCCAATAAAACGGCCACCAAACGGCGTCTCAAGAGTGGCGGTTTATCGGGACTCCACTCACGAAAAGTATTTGTCAAGCAAGTTTTTAGAGTTATTTTGCACGGGACCTAAATTTTTTACAGGGAAAATTTCGTAATTTTTACTACAAAATTTATGATTAGTGCAGGACTGTGAAACGTACTTCATTTAAAGATTTGTACTTTATTTGGGACCCGAAATTTTTAGAACTTTTGAGATTTTACGTCAAAATCTTTATTTTTGGCGCTCAAAAGTCATCAAGCACTGGATAAAATGGCATTTTCTGACGAAAAATGACCTAATTGTACTTTATTACGCAAAATGTACTTTATTTTAAAACTTTTCAGTTTGCAGCCTTGGATTAGTGGGTGACCAGACAAACTGAAAACTATACAGTGAAAAAATTGTTTCCTAAGCCTATGTAAAGCCTGGCAAATTTTGACAAAAAAGAATGGAATAATTCACAGTGAGGGAATAAGGTAGTTACTGGTTTAGGCCTCCACAACTGAAGTGCGAGGTCATGGTGCAAAATTCTGAGTAAAAGTTTGTTCTAAAAGCAGATAAAATCCAAAATATGCCAGAGATATATACCGAAATCTCAAAATCGACCTCAAAAATGTCCGATTTTTCAAGGATTGAAAAATAACTCCCCATGGAGATTTAATACAGTAAATACGGTTAGCGGTCAAAAGATAGGGCTAAAGTGCATTATACCGCGTAGCCCAAAACTGGCTTAAAGCGTGTTTTTTTGATGTGTGAGCAATTAAAACATACTTAAAACGTGTTTTTAGAGTGCGGAAGGCCATTTTTGGAAAAAAATTTTGACCAAAATTTGACTTTTTGCCTTGGGGGACCAAGGTAAACCACCTGGAGAGGGTACGTGAATACTTTATTAAGATAGGATTTGAATTTTTTTTGAATATTCATTTTCGTTTATTGCCGCAATAGTAAACATTTATTCGGTCTCCTCAACAATATCTTCGACATCAATAACATCATTTGGTTTTTCATTTGGATCTGAGTTGGCCTGAGTAGGAGCCACTCCTCAAAAGAAGAAGATCTTGAACATAGTTTTCCTTGCAGGGACCTACCGCATAAAAAACTCTGGCATGCACATTGTTTTTATGCATCCAGAGCTTTTCCGAGTGTTCGGTCTCTAAGGTATGTGTGTGTGCGCCTCTCAACTCCAAGCCCCCAAGCCCCCTACGCCCCCGGAGGGGGCGTAGGGGCTTGGGAGTTAGAGATGCGCGCACTCACTTACCTTTGAGATGAATCCGAGCAACGCTCTTGATCAAAAAATGCATCTAGAGACTCTTTTTGCCCAGTCTCAGTAAGAAAAACGAGGTAAAAAATCACTCTCCAGGTGGTTTACCTTGGTCCCCCAAGGCAAAAAGTCAAATTTTGGTCAAAAATTTTTTTTCCAAAAATGGCCTTCCGCACTCTAAAAACACGTTTTAAGTATGTTTTAATTGCTCACACATCAAAAAAACACGCTTTAAGCCAGTTTTGAGCTACGCGGTATTGTGCACTCCTGCCAAAGATAGCCCAGCTTCTGTTCAACAAGATACATTTTACAGGTCATAAAAATATTAAGTTTATAAGAAGTTGCAACCATTTTTAGTACTTTCGTGACAAGACAAAAAATTTGAAAACCAAGAACACCAACCAATAATACAACCATCGTGTTCAGCGCAAAACTCTGAGTTAGGAGCTTTTTATTGAAAGGCTCAAATTTTGTGTTCGACCACCCATTCGAAAGCCCTAGAACTGCCATTTTGTTTAAAAAAAGGGAACTCCTACACAAAGTGCGCCCCAAAATTATATACTGTTTTTATCGACATTTTGCAAGTCAGTTGTTAATACAGAGTTGTGTTTGTTTTGTTTATGTCTGTGTAAATGGTGAAATCGAGATACGCCAAGTATTGGATTCTAATTGGGATTATGACGTGAATAAATGAGTGAATAAAAGCATTATTTGGGGCGTAAATTTTGGGGCGCACTTTGTGTAGGAGTTCCACAAAAAAGAACATAGAGCTTTTGGAACCCAAGCTGCAGCTATTTTAAAAATTCTTGAAAAATTCAACAAGTTGTTCGAAAGTTGGCCATTGTCGAAGAGCCGGAATTGCTTGATTTTGGAGCATTGTCAAATATCGAGGAGCATTAACATTTCCTTCAAAGAAAAATGGCCCATGTCTAATGGAACTGGGCTTTCGTACGGAACAATGCAAAAAAATCCTCAAGCAAGACCTTCAATTCCATCCGTTCAAGCTTCAACTCGTCCAAGAATTGCTTCCAGCCGACCATCAAGTTCGCATGGAGTTTGCTCAGGGTATGTTAGAGAGGTTAGAAGTTGATCCAAATTTGCTGGGGAACACACTTTCATTTGAATGGAATGGGGTTAATAGGCATAATTTTCGTTATTGGTGTGATGAAAATCCTCACTGGTATGCCGAAGAACCTTAACTTTTTCAAGAATTTATAAAATAGCTGCAGCTTGGGTTCCAGTTGCCAAAAGCTCTACGTTCTTTTTTTAAACAAAATGGCAAAACAAATGTGAGAGAAAAAGTTTGATCACCCATGTATTATGGTTACTTAGTCGAACCGGCACCGACTTCCTAAAATTTCGGCACCGGGCACCGCACTGGTTAATACCCCAACAATATACTTCGCCGCACGCAATTTTTTAAAAGATTAGTTGTTTTTCCTTGATTTTGGATGTAAATTGGAAAAAAGGACAAAAAAGGGGACTGAGGTGAAAAAGAACACATCTGCTTAAAAAGGCCGATTAACATCCCTGTTGTATACCTATTCCGGCCTGCTCATATACCGTATTTCCTCTAATAGCTCTCCCGGGGGATTTATTTTTTGGATGCCCGAAAATCGAAAAAATTTGAGGTCAATCTCGAGATTTTCGGGTGAAAATTTAAAATCGAAAAAGCGGAATCGGTAGAGCTCGTGGGAGTTAAGAAAACGCAATAAACAGCTTTGCAAAATATTGACTCTGGGCTAAGATATAGGTCCTCACAGTTTAAGGGGATTAGTTATTAGAGCAGGGGGAGCTATTAGAGGTAATACGGTATTTATCTAAAACCTAATATATATCCAGAACATAAATCCGAACACTATTACATAATGATATAAATGAATAAGGCATGGTATAGAAAATGATTTTTCGACTAGGAATATAATTAGTTAGTGGCTAAATTTACCTATACCCCACCATTCAAAACATGACCGCACCTGTCGAATTAGCTTGGGGATACCAAGACAAAAAAATTTACATTTTTCAATCTCAAAAATAATATATCACACTTTTTAATTATTATTTTTTTGCAAAAAAATATAATATGGACACAAAATTCTAATATCCACCCAAAGTAGACCACCAACAAAAAGAATTTCAAATTCTAACACCAAAACCCTACCAAGGAATTTGTCCGCGCAAAATCGTTGTTCCATTTTCACTCAGAGAACAGGGCATAAAATTTAGTTGAACATTGTTTTGAAGGCGAAGAGAGCAAACACCGTCTGAAAAAAAGTACAATACTCAGAGCTCAAGCAAGAAAAAAACTAACCCTCTCCATAAAACGTCTTGCTTCCATTCAACAGTAGTCGAACCGCATAGGACAAGTCAGATTGAAGGTTTATGGCTTTGCTGAAGCGAATCATTACAATTTGAGGTGAGCAATCTGCATTAGATGTCTGTTGATGTTCCAAAACTTCCATCCGATCGCTTACAGACCCAGTAGCTTTTTCAGCCAGTATCCAACGCTCATTTGGAGAATCGTCATTTTTGACCAGCAGCTATAAAAATGTTTAGGGCAAAACATATGACGCACTTCCATTTAAACTTTTATTTTTTTCTGATTTCAAGGAGGGCGGCATTGGTAAGCGGTATTTTGCACCGTCAAGCGAAAATCGCAAAATCACATGGATGGTGCGTGATTACCCTGAGTCAGGATGGTCCGCTTTTGAATTAACTGTGGAATTTCTCGAATATTACTTGAGAAATTCCACAGTTAATTCAGAAGCGCATCTTTCTGAGTCAGAATCTCGTTTATCCGACACCTCTTTGCGCTTTCCAACTGAGTCTTAGTCAGGTTCCTGCGTTTTGGGCTACTTATTTCAAGATGGTGCAAAATACCTCCTGCCCCCCCCCTAAAATCAGAAAAAAATAAAAGTTCAAATGAAGGCGTGTTATACTCATATGAGATTTATGGATTAATTTTTGAATTAAAATAGGGTTGTAAAACAGTATTTTACCGAAGTAAATAACCGGTCAATTACTAAAATCAAGTAAAATTCTTTTAGAAATTTTGAATTTGCACGTTATTTTTTGTTTGATCGGTCTTTTTTCTCTCGTGTTTATTTTTGTAGAGTTGATATTGTTTTTAATTGCATAGTTTGTCTTTGGATAGCTCACTGCCGAAGAGATATATTTTTTAATAAAATAAAGGCAGTTAAATCGTGGCTTTGACATGTGGAGAATTTTACCGGTGGGTCAGTAATTTGTCGGCAAAATATTTTTACCAGAAAAATTTCACAACAATTCTAAAAAAAACCTCAAGCTCATAGCTGTATTGCTGGTTGGCTGTAAAGCTGAGATAAACTCCCACACCATGCAAAGTAACACCAGGAGAGTCAACCTTGAAGGCGATGGCATCATAAGCACTGTTGCCCACATCCCAGCTCAATTGTGTAGACGTTTTGCGAAAACTAAATGTTAAACACTTCACAAGCAAGGCCGTAAAAATTATGCTATTATCTTTTTAAAAAGAGGTGTCGGATAAATGAGAGCCGTGGCTCTTTATGGCAACGTAAAAGGATTTGGTAAAAACGATCGGCAAAATCAGAATCCTTGCGATATTTCGGACTAAAACAACCAAAGACAACTGGAAAAACATTTTAAAAATTGGCTTAAAAAAGTGTCGGACCCTAGGTGGGAACGAACTTGAGGGGGTGTCGGATAAACGAGACTAGACTGTAATGGAGATTATGCCGATAAGAGCAGATACTGCACTTTGATCTTAGCCAAAGGGACGAGAATCGATAACAAAATGCAAAATTCTGCACAAATGCTAGTCAACAGATAGCTGGGTTGAGCCGAAATTTTCAAAAAAAAATTCAAAAAATCCTTAAAAAATCCGGTCTTTTAAAAAACGATCTTCAAAAAATCCGCGATTTAGAATACGACCCCAGGTGTTCTTGGTGTTGTATCTTCATAACCTTTTCTTATAATTTTTTTTCAGATTTTATATGGCGCGTTTAGAACTAATTTTATTCATAGAGGTGAATTTGAAAACAGCTGCAGCCGAGGAAATATAGTAATATAAATGAAACCAACCGATTCGGAGTCTGCAGGAGAATAGGACCAGTATTTGTATGCATTCCAGAAAGAACCAAACTTTTAGCTATTTTCGCTATTAATTTTTGAGCTGCAAACTTGAGCCGGATAGGCAAAACACACTAAAAATAATTATATGCCACAAGGCTACTTGTTAAAAATCGAGACCAACCTCTTCGGCTAAGTCTTCTATATGAACAAAAGCAAGTTGAAAAAGGAATTTTATTAGTTCAGAGCTTTTTATTGGCGTGCTCTGTTTTCCTTTTACCACGCCGAACTCTTGTATGATCCGTTGGATAAATCCACTGTTTTTGGAATCAAAGTTGTCTACTTCACTCTCAATTTCACTGTTTTTAGTCAGTATAGGTTTGATGTACTAAATCGAATCTTTTTTACTGATAAAACAAAATTAGCGATTAAACTAACTTGATCCAACTTGGCGAAAACTCGTAAAAGAGCGAGAAGGGACCAACACTGACGACTATTTAGTCGATCGGAACTTAACATTCCGGACAGCCGTTCATGCAGAACTTTTGCGGATGGCACAAAAAGGAAAGCACATGCAACATAGGCTTCGATACCTTCATCAAGGAGAATAAGACCGACACTGTCCTAAAATTAAAGCTAGCTAGTCAAAAGTTTGGTATATTTTCTTAATTTTTGCAGTGGTCATTCAATATTTGAATTGGCGCAAAAATAGAATTTTTTCAATTTTTATCCAACTAAATCATAAAGAACCTCAGAAAAAAGTCTTTCGTCAGCCGATTGAAAAAGTTCCATGAGCAAACGATGAAATTCAACAATTGATGCAACTACTTTCTGTTGTTCAGAAGCTCCATTTCCTTGTCTTTCATTGTCATCTGCTTTCTGAGTCATTCTTTTGTGAGCAATGGTCAGATATAACCTAAATTTAATTCTTGGTCTTATTCATCCTTTTTTTTGAAAGGCATGTCACCCTCTTTGTAAATGACAGGCATAGTGACCGTGATAGGAGGAATTTTAACGGCGTTCCGTTCGCTGTCTTATCGTTGTCTGCTGCCCGTTCAACCAGCCTTCCTATTTCGGCCGGCTGTCCTATAAGTTGCCGACCGTCTGCCGTTTTCGAATTTGTGAACTTTTTTTTCAAGAATATTTGTCCTTTTTAAATTTTTTATACAATGTTTAAAAAATTTAGCATCGAAATCAATCAATTCGTTGCACATTTTTAAAAACATAAAGGTGGGACATGCTTTTTTATGTTTTATGTTTTTACATGAAAAATGGACCCTAGTATAGAATCCCCCCCTTAGCACCCAAATATATGTTCCAGACCCCAGAAAAAGTGCGTAAAACACTTATTATCCATACGCTGGCCTACCCTAAGCCTAAGGGCTAAGCCTAAACTTGTTGTTCCAAAGGGTAGTTACAACGATTTTTAGAAGGTCTGATTTTGGGGGGGTTATTCTATACTAACGCCAAAAAATGTTATTTTCTACTTTGAGCGCCGTTTGGACGGAGACGGGCCGAAGGACACTATCACGACTGTCACTATGATGACAAGGACCATTTTTTAAATCAGATTTTTTAATAGAACTAACCTTATTATTTTTAGAACGACTATAGCCACAAAGGCTGAGCGCTCCTGTTTCCAGGCATTTTCCACGTCTTGAATCACCTCATTGTAGTTAGTGGATGAAAAAGTGCCTTGAGCAGCCCAAGTAAAAATCCGGTACAATGAAGATAGAGAGTTTGGAGATATGTTAAATAAATCTCGAGGCTGGACGACCAGATTAAATGGATGTTCCTTTTTTTCTTCCGGCGAATTGTCTGACGTTTCATTGTCCATCCTTGGCTGTTGATTGATAGAAGACTGTTTTCCACCGCCATTTTTGTTGCCTGATTTCTCCACTCTGTAGTAAATCTCCGGTATCTGACCTACGTCTACGTCTGTGCCGTTGTTCGAAAGAAGGGAGCTACGAAACTGAAATTCCACATTTTCTGAGCGAATTGTGACTTGCCCGCCAGCTCCACAGTCTGAGCTCGGACCTCTGAAAAGTAATAATAATGAATTTAATTTAGGCCCAATATTAACTATGGACTCACTGTATCTGGGCCCATATAACATGCCATTGGTTGGCTCTTACTGGAATAGTCTTGGCGAGTTGTAAAAAGGCGGTTTCTCTGGGCGAGCACTCGTAGATCACTTCATCAGTTTCGCCCAATAGCTCTACACATTGTTCTTCTAGATCGGCACCTCCGATCACACGGAAAAGCTTCAGTTTTCCTACATATTCTCCTCTGCCACCGAAAAGACCCACTCCACAGAATGTGATGTCACAGTTTGTCTACAAATAACGAAACAATTGTCTTTTTCATGAAAAAAAACCAACTTTGAATTGAATAGCTTCTACACAGTGAGCAGAATATCCCCAGCCACCGCCATAGTTCTCAAACCTATTGACCACTGAGCACTTGCCAGCTGATCCACTTGCCAGAAGAGCCACAGTTGAAGATTTTCGTCGACCCAGCTCTTCTCGATCACCTGCTGAGTGGTCCAGAGCTCCGGCAATCGCACAAACATTTATGGAGTGAAGGCAGGAGAGAAGGTAAATGGCCATCTGAGTGTCAGAAAAGCGCACATCTGGCTCAGATGGCAATAAAAGTTCAGTCTATAAAATAGGAAAATAGTTGGAAAGAACAGAAAATTAACTTACGGTGTGAAAGAACTCCCTGTGTCTCGTCAAATAACTAGGCTCCATCTGCTTTTTATTACCCTCATCCACCACGAAATTTATGGGATTCTGGTAGATGTGAGCGAAAACTCGCATTCTAAGTGGATCATAAACCCAAGTTAAGGATGGGTAACGAGGATCCAAGCACAGACTGAATTTTAAAAATTTTAATATTTGTAGACTCTCAGATTTTTTTCGACTATTCTTTTTTATACCCGGTGCTTTTTCAAACTTTAATTTCGGCAGTGGCAGTGTCCATCGAAATTGCTGACCCAGAAAATTTTTGTGTTGTTTTGTGTTTACCCTTGTCTCAATGTTCGTGTAAACATTTTTAGATTATAAATTTTTGTTATTATGCTGCCGGAAATTGAATTGCACTCAAATTTCTGCAGCAGAACATAAAATTTTTCAGGATCGGATTTAATTCGGCAGCGAAATTAAATATTTTGGCGGCGTTAGGGCGTTTGTCCATTTTTTCCCCATTTGGGAAAAAAGTGGAAAAACACCTTACGTAATGCGTTTGTCCACTTTTGTCCCATTTTTGAATTCGCGCCTTTTTTAATTTTAAATTTTTTCTTGTGGAGAACTTTTTATCATTTAAAATGTTTTTCAGCCTCAGTTCTACTGGATACCGTATTCTCTCTAATAGAAGGCCACTCTCTATTAGAAGGCCACTTTCTAATAGAAGGCCACCCCTAGGCGTTTTAGCTACACCGTTTTTCAAAGAGCAGTTTCTAATAGACGAGCATTTTTAGGCGAAAAAAGTGCTTTGAAACATTTAGCCACAAATTTGAATTTCAAATTTCACTAGTTATTTTGAAGGCGAGAAGGAAGTGACCAAGGGCGGGAATCCTCGAGCTGCGCCGATGACCATCTACCTGCAGTGGATCGTTGAAGCGTGGGAAAGCCTCTCAAAGGAGCTTATCTCCAACTCGTTCAAGACGTGCGGAATCACTAATACCACGGATGGGAGCGAGGATCTGCTAATTCACTGCTTCAAGGAGGGAGGGCCGGTACCAAGTAGTTGAGCCAAGCTGCAGCAAGCGAGGGAAGAGAAAGAAATGGCTGAGCTCTTCGAAGAAATCGATCTGGAGGAAGAGGAAGAAAATATTTTGAACGATAGTGATGTGTCATTGGATTGTTGATTGTTTGTTAAATCATGGTTGTAAATAAAGAATTTATATGATATGGTGTAAAGGAAATAAATACTTTTTTGTTCCAAGTTTTCTTTTTTTTAGTTTTATCTACGGTCTAATAAAACGGGATTTTTCAACCGATAGGTTAAAAAATAGAAGGCCACTCTCTATTAGAAGGCCACTTTCTAATAGAAGGCCACCCCCAAAGGGGGGTTGAAAAATAGAAGGCCATGGCTTTCTATTAGAGAGAATACGGTAATCCATGCAGCAACGAAACCAAGTGGTCGTCCATTTGGTGCGAATTTTTTTATGTTTTTCTGGTTTTGAAGCCTGTTTTTCGCACTAATTCGAGCATTCGAAAAAAGGTTTGATAATAGTAAAGTGCTAGTTTGTGAGGTATATTTCGAGTATTGGTGAAATTACTTGAATGACAGTTTTTTACTTACAAACTATCTTTACATTATCGATAAAAGTGCGTGAAAAGCTTTTTGAAGCTTTTCAAAACATAAGAGAGAAAAATTAGGCATCCAGGTTCACTACTTTTACTTGTAACAGATTCACTACTTGTTCAATCCACCCGCACGTGGATTGAGTGGACTAAAACAATTATAACTTCCTTATTTCAACCTATCCACTGGATGCCTAAGTGCATATCCATTCGCCAGAGGTATCCACATCCTTATTCAGAAATCTCTATCCACCTAAGCCACCTGAGCATTGGGTACCACTGCGTATTACTACCTAGGTGCATCCACCTGATTACCGATACCCAGGTACAACAACCTGGGAACCACCTGGATACCTGACAGGATACATATCTACTCCAGAACTGGGGTTCCCGCAAGTCAAATCGCCGTTTTAGCAATATCAAATCGTGTTCAGGACACGATTCGGGATAGGGTACAATCATTGGCGTAGCCAGGGGGACGCATGAGGGGCTATAGCCCATCTCCCACCCCGTCAGGATTTTTAGCCTATTAACCCACCTCACCCCTAACCCACCGCCACCTCGTCCGAAAATCCTGTGTACGCCTATGGGTACAATAGTTTTTTTTATTACTTTCAGCTAAATATAAAATTTCGAATTCTGGAAGTGAATAACTACATAAGGGAGGTACCAGGTGCTTTCTCTATCCACCTTCAGGCCTAATGTTCTAATAAAAACTATTTTATAATTGTACTTCGAAAAAAATAATGTCTGCTACCACCAAGATTCGAACGTGTAACCTAAAATTTTGGAGGAGTAATTTTCCACGGGGAAGTTTATCGAGGGGAAAATTTACCAGAGTAAAATGTGCAATACTTTTTTTATGGAATGGTTTTCCCGTTTTTGGTATGTATTACAATTTACAACTTTATTCGATACTTTTTTGCTCGCACATAGGTATGCGGTTTCCCAGATATGTATCAGCGGTTCTTCAGTACACATATCGCTCTGTCATCCAACCTATCATGTTTGCAACTGCAAAGAAGGTATGAAGAAGATGGTTATGTGCCAGAAAGGAAAACTGGTTTATCCGCCTTATGCCAAGATTAGTCCACTTCGAAAGAAAAGAAAGCCCGGTCGTCCAATTCTTGCTACAAGGGCTCTTTCTAGAGATTAATTCACTTTCCCATTATTTGTTATCACTGAAACTTCAATTTGTGTTGTTGATGAATATTTTCTTGAATAAAAAGTGCTAGGCGTAATTTTGATGTTCTTCTTAGTGTTGTTGATGAACCAAATAGTCGGTTTCACATCTCTAGAATTTCAGCTTTCTAAAATAACACATTCGTGCATAACACCAGTCAAATTGTTTTTGATTTTGCAAGATTTCCTAGTGAGTAATTTATTTCTTGACTTAGCACACTTGTTTGAACGGTCGTAGACATGTACACAAGATCATGGCCCACAAAGATTTGGTACAAGAAGAAGGAAATTTGGTACAAAAAGAAGGAAATTTGGCGCGAAAAGAAGGAAATTTGGTCAAAATGAAGTGCATTTGGTACAAAAAGTATTACCCGAGTAAAATTTACCATCATTTCTTTTATACACTTGCATTTCACAATTTGAAATTCAAAAAGGCGCGAATTTTAAAATGGGACAAAAGTGGACAAACGCCTTACGTAAGGCATTTGTCCAATTTTTTTTCCATTTGAGATGCAAGTGGACAAGAGCCTACGCACCATTTCGGCAGCAGAATCAAATATTAGCCTAAATATTACAGTTGTACCCAGATAGCGCAACTTTTAAATATTTCTGGTGGTTTCAATGTAAATTTTTTTGAATAAAGCGAATTTTTATCTTCGAGTGGTCACGAGATGTGTTTGCATGGTTTGTGAGAAAAGTATACCGTATTTTCTCTAATAAGCGCCCTCCACAAAATCCGGAATTTCTTAAATTTATTATACGCCTTTCATACCAAGTTTTTGTTTTTGAACGCAACATATGTTATATACCAAAAATGTAGCGCAGATTCCCAGCTACATTTTGGTATACAACAAGGCTGCACCGGATATGAAAAAGTATCGGATATCGGATGTCAAAAAGTTCCGGATATCGGATATTTATCAAAATTTTCTTGTTGAACTTTATTTGACACGTTTAATAACAACAAGTGAAAAACAATCAACACTCATATTCAAAATTGTAAGCGATAAGGTTGTGATGAAGCAACAACAGCATTTTCAAATTAGGCGGGGACAAAGACTTTCTAAGATCGTTCACATGATTCTACTGAATTGAAGGCAAATGAAATACTGGGCTGAGAACCGGTTTTTTTCTGCACACGGTTCTTCTCATTCTGCTTGGCTGCTTCTCGGCGCTTGAAGGTGGTACTTCATCTGATTTGTTCCCTTCTTTGGCCCAAGATCGACAGAGAAGTCGCAATACTCAGCTCTGCACTTCACTATGGTTCCATTTCTTTCGAAAAATGCATCCCATTTTTGTTCGTCAGGCATCTGAAAAGCCGAAAACGTGAGGTTCAAAATACAAAACAAATAAAATGACGAATTGTCATGCAGAAAATAACCGAAAAATATTCATTTAAATTTGTTTTAAGATACTTAACAAAAAACTAATTTAAAAATTTTTTAAAAAATCGTTATAAGCCTATGCTTATCCGCTTTATCCGAAAATTGGCCATTTTTTCGGATATCGGATATCCGGTGCAGCCCTGGTATATAACATATGTTGCGTTCAAAAACAAAAACTTGGTATAAAAGGCGGAGAATGAATTTGAGAAATTCCGGATTTTGCGGAGGGCGCTTATTAGGGGAAATACGGTATTTGGGGAAAAAACAATCAAATTGGTAAAATGTCAGAAAAGTACCTTCTATTTATCATTAAATTCATGTCATGTAGGTCGAGCTTGAAGTGCTGGAAGTTAGTTGCCTTCTTCCGTCTGATAACAACATAGCTTCTAGAGTTCACCCTTTTGTTGGCAGGCAGAATTAGGCACACGCTTTGATCGGCAGTGATGTGGCAGTTGGCAAGATCAGCTTTGGAAAATATTTGTTTCTGGCATTGGATAAGGGTCCGATCACCCTGTGCGCCCACCCAACTAGCTAATTTTCCGTAAGCATATCCATAACCAGGCAAAATAGTAGGCTCAGCAAACCAGTCCTTGTCGTTGCTGCTAGACGGTCTCCTACCCAATTGTCCGAACTTGTGGGCTCCAAAAGTAATAACTTGGCCCTCCATTGTTCGCAACACACAATGATTTGATCCTAGAATGTCATGGTCTTTGAGATGTTGTAAAATCGAAAAAAATACCCGCAACGGCTTGAACCACTTGCACATTGAAAGGCAGATTAATTCTATGGGGTCCGGTACGACGAAGAGTGTCTCCCGTACCGAGCTGTCCGTGGCAATTAGAACCAAATGTAAAAACCTAGAAAGTTTCTAGTAGAAACATACACTTGCAAAAAATTCATAGGAAATGATAATAAAAATATTCCGAAAATTGTTTTGTATCAAAGTGAAAGTGCGTGCAAACGAGAAATCTAAAAACATCTACCCTCTAGTTTAGTTTGTAAAGTTCCGGAAATAGCAAAGTAAATTTATTGTATTGTCAGTGATAAAAGGGTAGCTCTAGTGGACAGGACAGATAGAGGAATTTGTCACTTCGATAATAAATCGGTCAAACTCCTTTTGTACATATTTTTAAAAAAGGAATTACATTGCGCTGGCTCCAATGGAGGTCGGATTTCGAAGTCTTTAAGTTCCTGTAGCTTAGCAATTTTTAGTGTTTCACGTTCTGTAAAGCAATTTTACCTATTTTCAAGGTTCTTTTCACGAAAAAGAATAACTTTCCGATAGCTGGACAGGAAAAATAAAAATTCAGAATTTGAGTATTGACTTGCAACTTTCTACCCCCGACTTCCTAGCTCAATTGGACCTGACCTGTTAATGACCATAAATAATTGAGTCACACAATTAATGCCAGTATTTTTTTCTACATTTTAAGTCATCATTCAATAAATGGAGAAAGACAACAGTGCAGTGGTTGAAGCAAATGATGAGCAAGAGAATCCACTAGCTGGTCCAGAAACCGAAGGTAAGCAAGTGACAGTCTTTGATAACTTTCCCAGCTATTTTTTCAATAGAAACTATTTCAAATTTTCAGGCAACTACTTCTTGGATGAGAGCAGTGACGAAGACGACTTTATGGTTACAATCGGAGAGATTCGATCTACGCCTTCCGGCTTCAGTCATCATCTCCAGAAACAGCAATCTGACGGGCAAACTGCTAGGGTGGAATTGGACGCGACACCTCTATGCAATGGCTCTATCATTTATGATTCTGATTTGGCGAACATGGTGGACAGGCCGTGGACTAAGCCTGGAGCCAATGTTACAGACTACTTCAATTATGGGTTCAGTGAAGGTTAATTTTAATGTTGTTTCTTGGCCCCAGGGATCCCAACCCGAGATTGCAAAAAAGGCAGCGCCCTCCCAAAAAAGGATTTTGTTCGAAAAAAATCATGACAAAAAGGCACTTTTAGTTTTCAAAAAAATTAAAGTATCATTAAAACTTTCGGGGAAAATTGCCTTTTTTCATCGGAAAAATGTTACAGACTACTTCAATTGTGGGTTCAATGAAGGTTAATAGTTGGGCACCTTGCTTGACTCTCACCTGTTCTTTTAGATACTTGGAATCAGTATTGCGAGCGACAGAAAAAGTTTCGGACAGAGTTTGGTGATCAAAGTGCCGTCAACAAAGCTATTCTCGATGGAATACATCTTCCGTCTGATTCCTCCTCTTCGACCATGCTTTCGTCTTTTGCTGGTGGGCGGCAATTGCTGAGAATCGTGGGTGGCGAATGGCCGCAGCCAAGAGCTAGGCGAATGGTTATTCCTCTTAAACCTTTACAACCGAACGTAGAGTCTGTAAGTTTTTCTGTTTTTGCCACGGTATCAGCGATCAATGATTGAAGCTATTATTTTTAGCTCGCTGAAAATGAAGCCGCTTATGTCTCGCAGAACGTGGCTGGGGTTGATGATGAGAGCAGAGCTGCAACTAATTCTTCTTCAAACATCTACTCTTCACAAACTATCCCTGGTCTGTCCGAAAATGTACGGAATGAAGCCAGTGTGCCAATGCATCAAGATTTCACCGTGCCGCCTCCCATCGATTTCTTAACGCCTCTGCCAATCGACTTTACGAAACCGCCGCCTTTGTTTATAAGGCCTTCAGAAAAAGAGATTAATTGGGGTGACGATAAAGGTAAGCTTCCGAGGTGATATCACTATTTTTATTTGTCTTACAGTTGGGGAGACTAGTGGATACGGCGTCTCTTATTCTATGGATGGTGCAGATGATGGGACGAGCACTTTTCCAATATCTACGGTGTTTTCTTCAAACTGTCAACTAATTCCTTCAGATGTAACGCGTGTGATTTCACAACCCACATGTATGTGTTTTTATTTGGGTTGTTTGCCTAGTTTTCTTTGTTATAGTTTCGGTGGAAGCTCCGCCTGGTTTGGACGGCACAAGTGTTCCTTCTTTTGTTCCCATTCCAAAGTTTCCGGTGCAGTTCAAGAGAGAGGCTCTTCCTAAAGAGGAAGAGGAATTTGGAGGCAAGAAACGAGCTACTTCACCGGTGCACAAGAGTCGTGACAAGAAACACAAGAGATCGAAAAGAGATGAAGATGGTGAAACTTTTAAAAAGTGGTAATCATGTAGTAGTTTATGATTTAGATAGAACGCCTGGCGTCGATTCAGAAGCAGAAATGGCGTATGTGTTCCAAAAAGCGTTCCTTTGCAAACAGGGGCTGAAGTCACCTAGCAAAGATGGATCGAAAGAGGATAAGGCAAAATTACAGCACAAAAGAAGTCGACATTCAGACAAGAAGAGCTTAGAGAATTCTCGAGGTGAAGAGAGTCGTCATTCAGTCAAGAAGAATAAGGAGAAGTCGCGAGATGAGAAGAGTAGCCATTCAGAAAAAAAGCACAAAAAGTGTAGAACATCTGAGAGAAAAGGTTGAATTCGATCACTTTGTATTCCTGCTTACTTGTCGGTTGTTGTTGTGTCGTTGAAGAAATAAAATTATGTTGTTGGTTGCATTGTATGTTTTGTCGACTGACTTGACTTATGGTATCCCAAAAAATTTTAAACCCTTTCGAAGGCCACGACTTTTTTCTGGGTCGAGTTTCGAAAATCTGTCAACGCGAATTGAGGTAGAAAAAACATTCAATTGTGTGCATGTCTTTTTTGCTTGGGCCCTCTGTGGTTTTGGTGGCTTTGTGAAGACATAGACATTTCACTCTCCGGATATTTCAATCTCCGGGACATTTCACTCTCCGGGACACTCCACTTTTGGGACACTTTACTTTGAAATGATAAAAAAGTAGGCGCTGCTTGGATATGCAGGGTGGCCCAACATAGACGCATGAATGAATTTTCACCGTAACTTTTTAAATCTGAAGTACTTTGACGAGATCTTTTTTTCATTTAAGAGCCGAATAGATGAGGAACCGAATGACAAAAAATTTACTGATTTTCGTGCTTGCTACACTCCGTTCAATAATTATAGAGCCACCTCTAATTTTTGGGTTTTGAGTGAGTAACATCCATTTTTTGTCGAACTTTGACTACAAAAAGATGTCTTCTGTAGTTGTAGTTGAAAGAATCGAACTTTAAAATAGCGCACTCTTTTTTTGTCGAGAAAGTCGAAAAATGACCGTTCAATAATTATAGAGCCACCTGCTAGTTCTATTCATAAATGTTGACAGATGGCTTTTATTTCATAACACGGCGACAAAACAACAAAAATCAATAATCTGTAACATGTCCAGAGCGTTGAATGACTTGAAAAATTATCCTCAAGAGTGAAATGTCACGTACCCGGTTTTGTGGTGGTCTCTGGATGGGCAAGGCCCAAACCACAAGAGGGGACCAGGCGAAATCGTGTTTTTGACAATACATATCAAAAATTTGTGTATTTCTTCTAAGTCGATTGACTTTGACAGATTTTCAGAACTCGATCTATAAAAAAAGTTTTGGCCTTTCAGCGTGTTTTAAATTTCTTGGGATACTCTGTATATAGTAAATTGTATCCGTAAAGTATCTGATTTTTCAAAACGGTATGTATTTGGTCATGCCGTTAGTGGATTAATTTTTCAACCCCCCTCTAGGGGGTGGGTTTGTTTAAGAGAATGAGTTAATTGGAGAGGGCGGTTCAATTGAATAAAGACGGTATTTTTTCAATATCTTCAATGAATCATAAGCAACCTGGTAGTCTGCACACAAGACAATGGTGTGGTAGTTGCCAACTGATACAGAAGAGACTTTGACACTCTGTTCTTTGCTTTGAAGAATCACTCGACCAGCCGGCATTGTTCTGTCGTGAGCTTGTAATCCATAGGGCACCATTGAATGTTTCATCTGGCCAGTAGTAAGGTTTTTTTCGGATTCTCTCACCAGATTTTTCTTTTTCTTTACGCTGGGATTCTCATTTGAATCTTCTTTCTGGAAGTCTGTTGCATTTGAGGTTGGTATTTCGAACTCCCCTTCCTCTAGTTCTTCTACTCCACTAATTTCTTCTAATCCACTCTTTTTGAAATCACCACATTCTTCTTCTTCATCCAATTTTTCATCGATGGACAGGCTTGACTGCTGGTTTATAGCCACCAAATCACTGCAACTCCTGCAAATGCCACACCTCAGACAACTGCTTTCGCCTACTCCACACAGACAAGGGGAGCCTCTTGGCAGTTTGGTAGGGGAGGATGTGGAAGATATGCCTAAAAACTTGTGGGCCATTGGACGAACTGGAGCGGAATGGTAATTTTTGGCTGAGAATGGGCATGCGTCCCCTCTGGCTGAACATCTTCCACATCTCAAGCAAATAGAAGCAACATCTTTTACAAACAGGTGCATGTTTTTGGGGCAATAGCCAGCTCCGCTTGAGCCAGTAGAGTGGATGGAGTTGGTGGAAGTAGGTAGCAGGTTTCTCAGGTTGTTGACTGCATCAGGGGAGGTGGAAGATGGACGCGGAAGAGCAAGACGAGGATTCTAAGTATATAAATATGTAGACTTAATAATGAAATATGTGGAAACTTATTATCTCCATCTTGTTTATATTAAAAGGCGGCATAAAATCGAAGGATATGCTTTTTGGAAAAAATTTCACGTGCCTAATGCAACCTTGACTTGAATAGGCTTTACTTTTAATTAAAATATCTCTAATATTTTTTGCAACACTCATTGACTAATACCGATTTACGTTCGAAAGGCTGAATTTCACTCTAAACTAGGGTTGACCAATGGTCAATTGGCCGGTCGATAAGAAATCGATCAATTGTTCCCCGCTATTTGCTGTGCCACAGTCAACTATCATATGGAGGATTGAAATTGAACAGACGGCGGTAGAATTATGAAGCGGTAGACAAATGTGGCGGTCGAATTATGTACGCTAGAATTTTGCACTTGAAGGCCAATATTTGGATAGCACCACCTGAGTGCAACTTACTTATCATATATTTACCAAGAAGAAGTAAAAGTTATTCAAAACAGAATTAGATCTACCAGGTGGATTCGAACTCTCATCCTTAGGGGATGAATTTACGACTATGGGTCATAAATAACCCCCCCCCATAAATAACCCCCATAAATAACCCGGGTTATTTATGGGGGTTATTTATGGGGTATTTATGGCGGTTCCATTTGTTACTATATATAGGTTTGAATCCACGTACGAATCAAATACCTTTCTTTACAAAAGTTTGGAATCTTCATAGTGGACGTACTCAGAGTGTGTGCAAAAAAGTTCAGATCCACATATAACACGTTTTTTTTTAAATTTATAATTTACGTGGTGTTCGGTCACCCTTCCAACTATTTCAATTGTATTTTCTTAATTTTTTTTTAAATAGACAAAAGCCACTACCGCGTAGCCCAAAACTGGCTTAAAGCGTGTTTTTTTGATGTGTGAGCAATTAAAACATACTTAAAACGTGTTTTTAGAGTGCGGAAGGCCATTTTTGGAAAAAAATTTTTGACCAAAATTTGACTTTTTGCCTTGGGGGACCAAGGTAAACCACCTGGAGAGGGATTTTTAACCTCGTTTTTCTTACTGAGACTGGGCAAAAGAGTCTCTAGATGCATTTTTTGATCAAGAGCGTTGCTCGGATTCATCTCAAGCCTCCCCTCCGGGGGCGTAGGGGGCTTGGGGGCTTGGAGTTGAGATGCGCACACACACATACCTTAGAGACCAAACACTCGGAAAACAATATATCCTATAATACAATATACCTACAATATATCCTATACCTGCCTGCCTTCGGCAGGCACCCTAATTCAATAGAAAGCCCCTTTGGGGGTACATGGTCCGGGCCAAGGGCTGTCCCTTTATATAAATGTGAGAGCTCCAGGGAGAATTTTGAATAGAAACAGTATCCAGGTACCCTATCCAGGTGGTTTACCTTGGTCCCCCAAGGCAAAAAGTCAAATTTTGGTCAAAATTTTCACCACTTTCCAAACTTTTGTAAAGAAAGGTATTTGATTCGTACGTGGATTCAAACCTATATATAGTAACAAATGGAACCGCCATAAATACCCCATAAATAACCCCCCATAAATAACCCGGGTTATTTATGGGGGGGGGTTATTTATGGGTTTCTACGGAATTTACTGGGGACCCATTTACCTAGTTCTACGGGGATGATATGGTCGCTACACCGATTTTCGGCTACTTTTCGACAGATTCTGACTGACGCACTAATTACTGACGCACTAATTACGCATAACCGGGTCGACAACCCTATCGAACAATCAAAGCACGGCTGGAATTACGCTAATAAGGGGTTTCTAATAAGGGGATTCTACTCTAAACCAGCCACTTGACTGGGTGGTTCAGAGTGAAATTGAGATCTCAGATAGACTTGAGTGATATCAGGATTTCTACCCCATTTATGTCTCTATTTCGGCATTTTTGAAAAAGTCTTAATTTTTGATGCGGGTTTAAAATTTATTTACAACTTTTCGACTTTTACTCAGGTTGGCATAGTAAAATCGACTGGGTGGGGTGTGGTCATAGGCGTAAACAGGATTTTCTGACGGGGCTCTAAAAGGGCAAAAAATCGTGACAAGGGGGTGGGGGGTGGTCGGCGGACGCTATAGCCCTGCTAGACTCTCCACCCACCCTCCAATCACCTCCCCCCGTGTACCCAATGAGTATGGCCGAAGTGCTCTCTTTGAAAGAGCCTAGGAGTGTTGCAAAAATATAAAAAAAATATTATTTTAAAAAGGACGGATTCAGGTGGGAATTTCCCTGCGGTAGTCGTTGACTCCAGTAATCAAAATCGCCGAGTGGTGTGGCCGAGTGACCGAGTGACTCAAATCGCCAAGTGGTCTGAGTTTTAACACAAATTTTAACCAACTTCCTCGCGTCCACACTGGTTCATGTTGTTGAGTCCAGAGGTGTAGAGCATGCCACTTTTGCTGACAACAACTGCGTGGGTCTTTCCCAGAGCAATACTTGCTGCTGGAATAGAGTCCAGACCTTCCGACACGTCCTGCGATGTAATCACATGTCGGCCGTAGAAAAAACATCGACCATTCTCAGTAACATAGCCCAAGCAGCCTGCAGTGCTGGCTACACTTGTACACCTTCTTCTGCAATATTACTTTGTAAAAATTATGGGATTGGTCGATTGAAATGTCACTTGTTTGGAATGCGGATCTTTCTAGCCTTCTTAGTGGGTGTTTTAAAATGGGGCTGGTTGTCGAAGAAATCAGTCAAGGACCCCACTGCCCACAAGTGACCAGAACCAGAGCGAAGGATTAAACAGTTGCTATGACAGGTCATTCCAACAATCGGCTCAACCAGAGGTAGCTCTGTCCAGGTTAGGTTTGTATCCTGCAAAAACAAAACACGTTTATTTCTACATATATATAAAGGGTTGCATCGAATTATAAAAATAGGTTCTGTTGGCTCTAGGTAAATTCGCCAACAGTAAATATTTTTACTCGGGCCAGGCCTAGAAAACGCAAATCGCTTTCCTTGCATAGGATTATAGTTCTAAAAAACATCAAATTTGATGCTGAGGATCAAAATCCATTTTCAAAATCCATTCAAAATCAAAATTAAAATCCATCCATTTTCCAAAATCCAAAAACCATTTTAAGCATTTCCTACACGTTGAACACGATTAAAAAGTGTTTTCACCTACTTTTTTCTATAAAAAGTCGATTTTTTTTTAAATTTTTTTTTAAATCTTGATTTTTGGTATTTTTAGTTGATTTCTGTTTATTATAACTTAGTAAATCAGATGTTGAGGGTACCTTGACCCCAAAAAGATGGAATTTGAACATAGTTTTGAATACTGGGACCTACCGCATAAAGAAACTCTGGTATGCATACATTTTTTATGCATCCAGAGTCACTTTCGAGTGATTTGTGTCTAAGGTATGTGGGTGTGTGCATCTCAACTCCAAGCCCCCTCCATGCATCCAGAGTCACTTTCGAGTGAGTTGTGTCTAAGGTATGTGGGTGTGTGCATCTCAACTCCAAGCCCCCTCCATGCATCCAGAGTCACTTTCGAGTGATTGGTGTCTAAGGTATGTGGGTGTGTGCATCTCAACTCCAAGCCCCCTCCATGCAGTCACTTTCGAGTGATTGGTGTCTAAGGTATGTGGGTGTGCGCATCTCAACCCCAAGCAACCAAGCTCGGAAAATTCGGAAAATTCGGAAGTTGGCCAGGCGTTACGTACACCAATTTTTTAGGTGGTCAAGTTTTTTTTGACACACCGTGTACCCTCATCATGCCCAATAATTTTTGGAAAATTTTTAAGGCCACCACTTTTCCACAAAAAAAGTTGGCGAATACGAGTTTCGATCTAGTGGCACCCCACTCAAGTTCGTTCCCACCTAGAGTAGGACATTTATTCACCTTGAATGGATACGTCAAAGCCATCTGAACTCCAATCAACTCCAAGCCCCCTCCATGTAGTCACTTTCGAGTGATATGTGTCTAAGGTATGTGAGTGTGCGCATCTCAACCCCAAGCAACCAAGCTCCCTGCGCCCCCGAAGGGGCTTGGTTGGTTGGAGATGCGCGCACTCACTTACCTTAGACATAATTCCGAGCAAGACTCTGTCTGTCTAAGTCACCCTGACCATCGCCCGGTTCCGTTTAACAGAAGCTAAAAATCTTGGGAAATTTTCTTCGAAAATTTCCCAAGATTTTTTTAAAATTCTCTGTTAATTATAAAACATTGTGATTTTGTATAAAGCTACAGTTGTATTTTTTTAGATAATACAGTTGACTCTCACAAGGGATGTACCCGAGGAGTCATTTTGAGGACGGGAAGTAACTCTTTTTTTCTATTAGAGCATCCGCAGCTTACATGTGAAAGTGGTTCCCCCGACTTCATGTGATAGGGAAAATTCGGAGGTATAACATCTTGTAGTTGCCATTTACCCGAGATGCGTGAATCGTGGGTTTTATGAAAATTTTCACTTAATTTTTGTTTTATTCACACAATTTTTATTTCAAGTTGTAGACATTTATTACTCAAAACAACCGCTAGAATCTATCTATCAATCTAGCAAACATTTTAATAGTTAGAACTCAGCAAGTTCATATAAAAATTATTTAGAAAAAAGCAAATGCAAGCCACGTGTCGGCATTTTGCGTAACTTAACATGCCAAACAAGCTGACACATGACTTGCTTATCACACGAAATCGGGGGAACCACTTTTACACGTAAGATGGGGATGCTCTACAAGAATAGACAATAAAAAATTAGTCACCTTCCGTCTTCAAAATGACATCTCGTGTACTTCCACCCTTACTTTACTGTGGGCACTTTCCGTCATTTTCAAGTTCAAATATGTTGAATTTAGACCACCCTGCTGGACGATGCCACTTTCACGCCCTAGCCCACCCTGTAATGGTGCGCTATTGCGAGGCTACCCATAAACAGTTTATTTCATTGACGGCTAACCAAACCAGAGAATTTAGGGGTGACTGGAATGTAAATTAATATTCTAAGAAGCGGGAAACTGGCACTTCTGGTTGAGATATTGACGACTTGTTACTAGAAAAGCCCCCTGCGTTACTAGAGGCGAAAAAAATGCTGACTGAGGTTTTAGTCGCAGTGGTTGAATTAGTAAAGCTGTTTTACTAAAAAATCAGAGAAATAAATGAATGCATAATCAGTATTTCGATAAAGACGTTTTTTGTCTGTGAATGAGAGTGAGTGAGACCCTCAGTGAGAACTCGCAAAAAGATTCTCACTGGGAGTCAGCCCATCAAAATACTGGGAATAATTTTCGATTTTTTTACCTTTACTTCAATGCTTAATTCCTAAAATTGAAGCAACAAACTAAACCTGAAGATCAAATGCAGTTCCTTGTCCCGCATAAAACACTTTTCCATGCCTAGTTAGGATAAAGCCAATCTCAGAACTCAGCTGGATATCCACAATGATTCCTGCAATAGATCCTTTTTTATAAAATAACCAAATAAAGGGCTAACCTTGCAGGGATGATGGAATTGACTGAAGCAGATTTGCTTGGAAATCATTGACATCCCCGATTGCTGTGTAGCCAATTTCTATTAGGCGACTGCTTTGCCTGGCCTTTTGACCAGGCACAGGTGCGAAAGTGGCATCGTCCAGCAGGGTCGTCTAAATTCAACATATTTGTCTTTGAAAATGGCGAAAAATGCCAACAGTAAAGTTCCACTGGTCGTCTAGGAGAGCGTGGTAAAAGCTTCTACCGTCGGAGAAGAGAACACCTTCAGACAATAAACTGGGCAACATGATTTCACCCATTTCTCTCAGTGATTCAACATCCAGAACCCAGAGACGGGAGGAGTGTTTACGTCGCAGGTAAAGAGACTCATTGCATACTAGCAAAACAGACCCTTCACTGAAACAAGCAACTGTTTTCATTTTTTTAGTATTGCACTGTTTTCTTGAATAAATTCGGTTGTTGATCACTCAAAAACATTCAATAAAGTTGGTGTCTTATTGTTTTTATCTATATAATCAAATCGCGGTACTTATGTACTTTTGCGCACCAGCCTTAGTGTCGAGAAGTAGTCGCGCAAAGGCTACTTTTAACTTTTTTCTTTCATGTTTTTTCTTTATTTCAGATAATGCAGCAGCTAAAAAAATCCATCCATTGAAAGTAGTCTCAAAGTAGTAAAAGTAGTCTCACTAAGGCTGGTGCCCCCCTTCCAAGTGCGTAAGTACCCAAATCGCACGAAATTTTTTTGTGCTTAAAAAAGAATTTACCGTATTTCCTCTAATAACTCACCCGAGTGAGTTATTAGAGGATCCCTCAAAATCGGAAAAATTTGAGGTCGATCTCGAGATTTTTGCTGAAAATCTAAAAAGTGGAATCGGTAGAGCTCGTGGGAATTAAGAAAACGCAATAAACAGCTTTGCAAAATATTTTTTTCTGAGCTGGGATGGAGGTCCTTAAAGTTGAGGGGGTGAGTGAGTTATTAGAGGAAATACGGTATTACAAGGGACCACATGCGCCTATCGGCGCCTCTATAGTATTTCGAAATTTCAATGAGGGGCTATGACTTCATTCATAAAAATAGGTATATCCCCTATTAGAACTCGTTTTTTTCGCCTGTTCTTTTTTTAAAACGAAAGCTGACATTCTGGGGAACACGATGGTATTAGCGACAAAAGTGATTTCGCTATCTAAAATAACAAATATTTTAAGCCCAAAAAATACAAAAGCCTAAATTTGCTGTTTGCTGTTGAAATCGATGCATAGACGTTTGTTGTTTTTCGGACATTTTTAAATTCGCGCCTTTATAATTTTTTTTTGTTTGAGAAAAGAAAAAAATTAAAAATAGGCGCTAATCCAAACAATTTCTCAAAAAAATCAAACCTCTATATGTTAATGAAATCCAGTAATTTGCTGTCGGATTGTAAATTTTTGCTGTTGTTTTATTTAAAAAATAGTTGTACTCTCAAAAGTTTACCTGTACTTGAGAAGCTCGTTGCATGTCAGAATTTCACCATTTTTGGTTTCAGTAAGTCCAGTGCCTACAATTTTGTCAGTTTAACCTTTTTATCCCAACTACTGCTCCAACCTGTCTTTACCAATCCATACATTGTCAAAACAAATACATATGAACCTAGAGCAATACAGTCAAAAAGTTGATTACAAATAAAAACCGAAGAATACCATTAGAGACCAATGATCCGTTAGCCAATGCTAGGGAACTATCGGCACCGTGAAAATCAGACAGAGATGACTGACTGGACGGAAAAAGCAGCTCAAAATCGCAAAGTAAATCACCATTCTTTAATAAATTAGACCATTGAGGTAGGTGGTCACTGAAATATAGTGGTATAATTGTATGTTTCACACAAGCATACTCGATAAAACCTTTCAGGCAAATTTACTCCTCTTTGGACAATTCCTTGGACAGATAAGGCAAGATTTTGAAAGTTTTTAGGCAATAAGTTACAGTTGGAAAGCTTAAAAATAATTTTAGATAGCATGGTGACTTAAATAAGATTAGGTGAAAAATCGTTTACTTGGTTAAAAGGGATGTTTTTTTTAGCATCACAAAGCAGGGTACAAATAGTGGAGAGCGTAAATTCAGGATGTCCATATGCTACTGATAGACTTATCATACAAGCGTTGGCACAGGTGGACACTGAGGCATTACCTAGATAGAAAGTCGGGTTTAGAACTCGCAGATGTGCTTTTTTTTAATATAGCGCTTTCAAACTTATGCTTAGTTTTTTTCGCAAAAAATGCATTTGATATACAGTCAACCCTCGTTAATCCGCCACCCCTAGGGACCGGCCTCAGGGTGGCGGATTAACGAGGTGCGATTACCCTACCTTTACTTAACTTTAGCTTTTTTGGGACCGACCCTAGGGTGGCGGATTATCGAGGGTGGCGGATTATCGAGGGTGGCGGATTAACGGGGTGGCGGATTAACGAGGGTTGACTGTACCATTATATGCACTAAGAAGGATTCTAGATTTTTGGTGCTTTGGATGCAGAATTTCATGCTGATCACGATGGCTGAAAAAACATTGCAAAAAGGACGGATTCGGACGGGTAAAACAGCACTTAAAAGTAGGTGATATCACCTATTCCTAACTACATTCCCAGTATGGGTGGTACTCGCTTGATTTTATTAACTACCTAGCCGAAAAAAATGCAGGGCGTAATCAGGGCTCTGCAATGCGGACAAACTTGTACCAGATTGAATTTTAGACTTTCCCTCTTAAAGGCAGTTTTTGGAAATCCTCAATTTCGACACTAAAATGGCTATATCTTCGCGTAAAGATTATATCTAGCTTCACATTTAAAAGGAATATAAAGAAAAAATAATAGCGGTTTTTTTGCGCACCAAAGTTACAAACAGTAATACAAGTGTTTAAAAAGCGTCGGACCTTAGGAGGGAAAAAAACTGGCTGTTGGTGGGTTGGTTTTTAAAACATAAGCAACAAAAACCGGAAATAATAGTCGAAGCACCTCAATAAATGAGAGCATGGATAAAATTGCAATAAAATGTTCGGAGGATTTTTTGTTCAATCTATACTAACCTTCAACCCTCAGCTGCTTCAACAAATTGTGCATTCGCTTAACTACAGATTTAGGCTCATTCCTTAAAAAAAATAAAGTTGGCAAGTTTCCTGGAAGATTAAAATAAACCTCAAAGTGTCAGCTGGTAAATTCTGGAGTAGTTGAAGGAGAGATTGAAGTGCTTGAGCACACAGCTCTGAATCACGCTGATTGAGCTCTAACATCACCGAGAATATACTGTCCAAGCCAATTGTCATCAGTTCGAATCCATGTCGCTGCAACACATATTTTAGTATTTACCAGCTGGGCACATACTTCACTTACTCTAATATTAGGTCGTCCAATAAGTTTTGAGAAAAAGCACGTGGATTCGCTTTAATCTTCAAAGTGCATCATTTGGCACATTTGACAATGATGTCTCTACGTGTCATATACCATTTGTAGCCCGTTCTCTCTTCTTTTGAATGTCGTATTAACCGGCTCTTTGTTATAAAAAATTGGACCAAAAATAAAAACAAATAATTTCTCAAGTTTGGTAAATTTATGCACATTTTTTGTTTTCCTATTTTTGATCCTATTTTTAAATAACAAAGAATTGTTCAATATCACATTTTAAAGAACAGAGAACGGGCTACAAAATGGTTTATGACACGTAGAGACATCATTGTCAAATGTGCCAAATGATGCACTTTGAAAATTAAAACGAATCCACGTGCTTTTTCTCAAAACTTATTGGACGACTTAATTCTAACTCAAGGGGACTTCGAAAATCGCAATTTTTTTATTTTTGGGTAGATCTCGAGAATTTTAGGTGTTTAACCAAAATAATAAATCACAACCGATAGAGCTCGTGATGGTTGAGAATGCCAAAAAAGCTTGACAAAATATTTCTGCCCCGGGATATAGACCTTCATATTAGAGGGTGGGAGCTCTATTACAGGTACTGTATTATTTATTCTAATAGAAGAGCAGTTTGTAATGGATGGCCAGGGGTCGAGCACAAGACTAAGGAGGTGAATCATGCTTTATTACATTTCTAAGGTAAAATATACAAAATTCTGGGTTCTTTTCGGTTATCCGGGGGACCTTTTAAAATTGCTCTAAAAGTGCTTTTTTGATTTAAAGTTCATAGCGGCTAGAAATGCACAGACTCAATGTAATACATATTTTTTTTTGATTAGCAAAATGTAAAATTATGCTAATCAAAAAAAAAAAAAAAAAGCATTTTTAGAGCAATTTTAAAAGGTCCCCCGGATAACCGAAAAGAACCAAATTCTGAGCTTTCAAGAGGCATACCAGTGTGTTACAGTGAAAAAAGACGGGGGCAGAAAATTCTGCCTCTTTTAAAAATTTTCTACAATCGTTCTACCTGATCCGATAAAATTTTTCTGCCTAACTTTTAAAATTATGATAAGGTCATCAATATGAGATTTATCACGAAACGAGTAAAAACCAAGACGATTTAAAAAAAAATAGGGCCTTGTCTCAATTTGCACTGTAACGCACTGGTGTGCCTCTTTAAAAGGGTATGGCCCTCTATTGGAATAAATACGGTGAGTTCGTGCCTTTTGTGATAATAGTTTTTTAGTATGCTAATAACTATAATTGCTATAATTTTACGGCACCCAAAAGCATCGCAAAAAATCTAGTAAAACAGAGGGGACCCTAACATTGTGGGCCTAATACAGATTTGAAAAATCCGAGGTGCAAAAATCGAGAATCGACTGTACCACTGAAATGTAGCTGGATTGTAGGAATTAACTTTTTTGTTTTCGTCAGTAACTAAAACATGCAAACCTGTTGTGGAACATGATGATCTGGTGAATTGAAATTAGGAACAGTTCGGGCTAAATGAGATGAACTCTCGACATTATCATCTTCCTTTAGTTGTTTTGTATCACCGTTCCTCAGGTTAAACAAAGCGGAATACCTTAAAAATCTTTAGAGGTATTTATTGTCAAAGAAATAGGTTTACCTAAGAACAGCAGTTTGAGCAAGAGTATTAGCACCAAAACAAGAAGGTGGGGCAATTACAGAAATGTATTTATTAGCTTCCAGCAATACATCCAATTCCAATTCACCGGCTGCAATGCATTTGCGCCATTGTTCTTGGGCTTCTGATGGCACTTTTTCGCCAACATTGTTTTGGAGACACTCTAAAAAACGAAAATTTCTACTTGGAATAATGATAACTAGCAAACGCCGCAAGTGGAAATCGAACTCGAGACGTTTATAATTTAAAACCAGTAAAAATCCACATTTCGTAAAATTACTCTGAAGCAGATTGCTTCGAAAGTATCGGCAAATTAATGTGTAGGCGTTTGCCCCATTTTGTCGCATTTTTTAAACTCGCGCCTTTTTTTATTTTCAACACCATTTTTATGGATCTATCACAGACTGAGACTTAGA
The DNA here is from genome assembly GCA_029231635.1 of Ditylenchus weischeri. Classification (NCBI taxonomy): domain Eukaryota; kingdom Metazoa; phylum Nematoda; class Chromadorea; order Rhabditida; family Anguinidae; genus Ditylenchus; species Ditylenchus weischeri. Next base: position 38,301 of record JAMRYI010000160.1, on the reverse strand, counting down.
CTGAGTCTATTTTGGCTACATGAACACCTCTAGACTCAGTCTAAGTCGCACTCCGTAAAAGAGCCATTATTTAAATTTTTATAAATATAAAAATTTTTTATAAATAGACTACCGTGTTTCCTCTAATCGCCAACCTTCTCCTCCTAATTTCAAGTGGCCTGAAGTTTTCTTTTTTTCAATTCGTTTTGAGGATACGGATCTTTTCTGGTGCAAAAAAATTCGACGCTACTCGGTAATACACACCCCCAATCCTAGCAGCTACTCGGTTATACCCCCTCAAAAAGTCGGTTTTTTTGAAAGGGTCTAAAACCCGTTTTTGTGCAATAATTTCACTATAAAAAGGCTAGAAAAGTAATTTTTAAAGGGATGAAGGGCTGTATTGGGAGGGGAAGGGAATAATATATGGGCCACTTTTTTTAGCTGCTTTACCATGTTTTTCAACTAGGGTCGTGGCAAAAATAGACTTTATATACTTTTTATGGTCAAGAGTACTTCTCGGAATCATGTCTAAGGTAAGTGAGTGCGCGCATCTCTAACTCTCAAGCCCCCTGCGATTGTTTTATGGCAAATTTAAAAAAACCGTTGAAAAAAGTTAATTTAGCGTTGAAATTCAGTTTTACCGCTGCAATTCACTTACAGCCATTCTTGTATCAGATAGTAAAAACTACAAACCTTGTTGCATCGCAATAGCATCCAAATCAGCATTGGCTGAGTACAGAATGCCACTTCTGTGAAGTTGCTTGGCACATAGAAGAAGAAGCTTTGAGTACCTGTTCCGACATTTGTGTTTGTGATCAGAATAGGCTTGGAAGTCAAGTTGAAGTGCATTTGCTTCACCCCCATCCTCATTGTCGAATAGTTGATTTAAGTGAGACGACTCAAAAGGCAAATTTGGGGAGGGTGAAGAAGCACCGTCATCCACAAAAGTATTGGCTACTACATACTCCTTTCTATTGTCTGATGTGTAGGCATTTGGAGAGTACGCATCAACAAAATTACGCAAAAAATAGCTCATTAGTTCATGTATTTACCGGATTTGATAGATCTTCATTTAGGCTAAAAAGAGTTTTGCTTTATGAGGAAATAACTTAATAAAAAAAGTGTGTAGGCCGTTTGGATTATTTTGAAAATTTTTTGAATTTTTAAAAAGATAACGGAATTTAGAGCTGAGGATGATCGATTAATCGCAGGTGCGATTAATCGCAAATCTCACCAAATTTGGCAAAAATAATCGCATCGCTTAATCGCATGCATACTTTCAAAAAAAATCGCAATTTGAGAAATTGCACGATTAATCGCAAATTTTGCCATACTGAAAAATTTTACCAGTAAAATTAGTTTTTAGTTTTAGTAATGCTGTCAGTCAACTCTCGCTATACAGTCAACTCTCGCTATACACTCAACTCTCGCTATTTATGTCAAATTTTTTCTTGTCGTAAAACACTCATTTATGAAAATTTCAATGTTCGCGAATATTTGCAATATTCGCCCAAATATTAGGGGATTTTTATATTCGGGCGAATATCCCAACTCTAGTAGGAGCTAAAAACAAAAATTATAGCATAATCGCGCAATTAATCGTACTTGAATTTTTTGCGATAATCATTGCGATTAATCGCATTTGATTTTTTTAAATAATCGCATCGGGTTAAGACCAAAGTAATCGCGGGCAGGAGAAGAATGTGCAAAATCAAATTGTGCAAATTTAATTTGTGCAAAATCAAATTGTGCAAATTTAATTTGTGCAAAATCAAATTGTGCAAATTTAATTTGTGCAAAATCAAATTGTGCAAATTTAATTTGTGCAAATTCAAATTGTGCAAAATCAAATTGGGCAAATTCAAATTGTGCAAATTCAGTTTGTGCAAATTCAGTCTGTGCCATCATTTGCAATGATTTTTTGATTTTTGGTCAGTCAAGGAATTTGTTCAATAATTTACGACAAATGTTTTTCATATGTTATAACCTCGCTGTCTCATTTTGTTTCACCTGCTGTAATCTTTCAGTCATGGCAAACGAATACTGTCCTTGCAAATGATGGCACAAACTGAATTTGCACAAAATGAATTTGCACAAACTGATTTTTGCACAAATTGATTTTGCCCAATTTGATTTTGCACAATTTGAATTTGCACAAATTAAATTTGCACAATTTGATTTTGCACATTCTTCTCCTGCCCGTAATCGCAATCGCATAATCGCAAAAGGCCAAATCCTTAGCTCTAACGGAATGTCGAAGATTCAGAATAATGTTTTAAAATAGGTCAGCTCCTCTTTAAAAATAGAAAATCCTAAATCAAGAGTGAGCTTTAAAATCAGGAAAATCATGTTATAGCAAGACAAATGTGGGCTCAATTGCAGTTTAGGCATCCTTAACCACTTTAGGCATCCTTAGAAAGTTTAGGCATCCAATGAATACTTTAGGCATCCATAAAAAATTGCATGACATGATGCAATAATAATAAGTCACACCATCGCCATGCAAGAGACTCTATATGCATTTTATAATCGACAGTACTACTCGGAATCATGTCTAAGGTAAGTGCGTGCGCGCATCTCAACTCCAAGCCCCCTGCGCCCCCTTTGGGGGCTTGGAGTTGAGATGCGCGCACCCACGTACCTTAGACACAAATCACTGGAAAGTGACTCTGGATGCATGAAAAAACATGCATACCAGAGTTATTTATGCGGTGGGCCCCAGTATTCAAAACGATGTTCAACATCTTCTGTTTTTGCTTGTGGTCTTTTTTATATAAGTGGCTCCTATTTTGTCCCTTCCCCTCCCAATACAGCCCTTTGTCCCTTATTAAACATCTCAAATACGACTTCTACTAGCTTTCTGTTTCAAAATTCATTTGTTTCAAAAAATTTTCAAGTTTTAAACATCTTTTTATCGAATACAGTTAAGGATGCCTAAACTTTTTATGGATGCCTAAAGTATTGATTGCATGCCTAAACTTTCTATGGATGCCTAAAATATTTAAGGATGCCTAAACTTTTTAAAGTTGCTTAAAGTGGTTAAGGATGCCTAAAGTGCAATTGTACCCAAATGTGCACCCTGGGGGAGGGCGGGATTGTACACTTGGTTAAAAATGGGTAGATGCACTTGTGTTTAAAATACGAAAAAAATGGCAGCTATGCATTTGGAGAAAATATGAGAATTAAAAATGAAAGGAATTTAAAAAATTGCTTAAATAAAAGTAAAATCAGATAATTGCTGATGATCACAATAAGGTGATGAGAACACAATAACAATAAATTAGTCTTAGCATCAGATAAACAGTTTTTGAAAATGGACCAGGGGAGGTGTTAGGCTATACATACACTCGAAGGGCATCCTTGTCCAAACACAAGAAAAGAAAAGAAAGGACAAGCGTAGAGTGTCTGTAGATTAGTCGAAAAAGAGCGAGAGTAAGGAGTGGAAATTCAAGCTGTATGTGCATAAGAGGGAAAGAAAATGATGCCAGTTGGACACTCTCTCTCCAGCACTCTCAAGCGGCAGATGGCTCCCAGAGGAGAATGGAAAGAGCGAGTAGCTTTTTAAAGTAGATGTGAATGTAGTTACTCCTGGATATGGAGGATTATTATTACAACAATGATGCAAAAATCTAAAGAAAATGAAAAAATTACCTGAACTTAGAAAAATTCAAATATTCTAATAAGAAATGGTTCCAACTGGTTACTTTCCTAACTAAAAACCGCAGTTCAACAACCCTACTGTACAAAAGTTGTTTTTATTCGAACAAAATAAAATTAATAACAAAGCTAGGCAACAAAAAAGCTTGACTAATCATGAGCATTTGGCATCTGGAAGTTATTTTTTCAGTTTTAAGTAAAGTATGGACTTCTTCTTGGTAGACATCAACAGCATGAAGAGACCTTAAAATTTAAAGGAATAGAATGAGACGTCATTAAACCAAAGAGTACTACTATTACTTACCATTTAAGCATGTGCCATCCACCATGGACTTGACAAGATCATTAATCTCCTTGTTAGTGATTTCCTGCTTATCACAGTTGGCTTCCACAAGGCTAACATTGTACTGCATTAACAGAGGAGCTACTTGATTTTGGAAGTATGCGACTTCGCTCAAACCAGAATTCAGCACCTTACACCTGCAAAATTATCATCCAATGAGACTAATGGAAGCACCGCACATTTTGCTTACTTTTCATTTTCTTCAACGAAATCATCAGGATTATCGATGGCAATCAACACGTTCTTCTTTGACGACTCAATGCTGGAATTTAGCTTAGCTGTTTTTGGATGGCCTTTCTCAATGCTGACTACTTTTCTAAAAGATATATTATTAAAGTCACAAACAAAGGATTCAGAACTTACGTGAAATCAAACAGATCATTTTGATCAATGCCATCCATGCTCTCCTCAGCAGTGAAGGCAAAGTTTTCGATACAACCCATTTTACTTGCGTGAAGAATCGGTTTTTTTTCTGGTGTTTCCACTAAATTCTCTGATCGTTTCCCGAATTCATCCATTCCATTGGCTATTGCAAAATCTTTGAAGACCCAATCATATAGGACGTTTCCAAAGGCAAATCTAAACTCAGAATCAGGTAACTTTTAATGGGAGAAGGGGTGGGTATATGTTTCGTAGTATTTTTGACCATTATTACTTTCTTCTCTTGATGTGATTTTTACAGCTATTGACTCCAACGTAAATATATATTTTGGCCATCTTTTCGCAGAGAATCCGAAATGTTATCAGAATACAGATGTCTTTCGAAAAATTTCATGCAAAACACATAAATTGACCAAAACATTCAGTCAGTATTTTCCTCAAATACCATTTTCACATTCAAAATCGTGCTCTGTCCCATGCGTCTTTTGGCTACTTTTTCTTCACAGCTAGTAGTCAAGCTACCGATGAGACGGTAGCGTATGCCACCATATGCCTCAGGAATTTCATAGAGATAACGTTACGGAAATTAGATATGATGTTATGTTCAATTTTTGTCTTTTTATGAGATTTTTCGAAAGGTATCTATATTCTGGTAACATTTTCGGATTCTCTGCAAAAATTTGACCAAGGAATATATTAACAGTTGTGTCACCAGCTATAAAAATCACACTCAAGAGAAGAAAATAATAATAGTCAAAAATCTTACGAAAAATGTACCCCCCTTTAATTACAATCAAACAAACCCTTTCTCCATCTTCAATTTAAGCAATTTTAAGGTTGATAGGGCATCTTCTACTGAGCAGTGTCCCGCTTTGGCATTCTGGATGTTCTCGCCCAAGAAAATCGACGCGAGAGTACGTAGACTAGTTCTGAATGCAAGACAGAATAAATACAAATCACCATCACCAACGTAAAGGTACCTTGATCGAGCATTTCCCGAGAAATTAAATAGCAGCGCCAGATCAATGCAATACCTAAGACATCGTTGATTTGATAAATTAATAAATTATTTCGAAAATGTGAAAAAGACTGACGGATGAGATAACTGTAAAGCTTTCAGATCAAACTCCAAACTGTGACCACCTAAATAGAAAGTTTGTTACTGGATCAAAATAAAGTGGTTTACACAAAATCCCATCGGCCGGCAAAATGGAAGATATGGCTCTTTGAACATCAAGAAGGCGTACTTTGACATCCTTGAGCATCTCCTTCGTTATTCCACTATACTGCTGTAAAGAAAAAATTGTTAAAAAAATTTACCTGCAGCTAAATTAGTTAAGAATTACCGTCACGTAATCAGTTATTTCATTGGTTGGTTTCACGTAAGTATCAAGCAAAATTTCGCCCTCTTCATTTACCTTAAGATGATAATAGGAAGATTATATCGTTGAGGCTATAACACTTAAAAAAAACTTACGATTGATATCCTGGTTAGCTCACTACGTTTGTTTGAGGTCAAGCACATCTCACAGTCCAGCACAAAAATGGGAGATGACTTGTTTACTTTCCGGTACTTTTGCTTCGTTGGTCGAATGTCGATGCCCGTTTCCTAAAGGCTTCAATTCCATGAAAAATTAACTTTCCTATATTACCTCATCGTATTCCTCTCCGAGCGGATATCCTAAACTCCTTTACTTAAACTAAATTTTCAAAACATAATAAAATACCATGATCGACCATTTGTTCAAGTGTCATGAGCAAGTCCAATTTAATATCATTTCCACGAAGCGCTTCTAGGGGATCACCATATTCCTGAAAATAATTTTAAATACTGTTACATTCTAAGCACATGTAATAGAAAGTAAACCGAAATTCTTTTCTTCAACAAGAGCTTTTTGGACTGTGGAACATTAGTTATTCTCTTCCAGAATAGTTCTCGGTTGTCGATAGAAGGATCCATCCTTATCCATGTTCTCTCGAAGAAAGAGTCGATAAAGCTAGGCTGGTCGGCATCATGCACCTAGAAATAAAAGCAAAGATAAATGCGAAAATTCAACCGCACCCTCCCTTACAATATGGCGCTCAAAGCAATTGATTCGTAGTAGCACAACCTGGAGAAATCCTCTTAAATTCTTGATATGCATCCAAATGGGTCGCTTGACACAGTTTCCAATCAGTGAATACTGGATGAGATTCCCAAAGTCGTCTATATGCGGCAACCTTCCATTCAATTTAGCAAGAGTAAGGACCAGCTGTGGCTCCAACTTCTCGTTCCTGGCATCCTTTACTTTGGAAAGCAGCTCCTTAGACAACTCTTTGGCAGACTTATTAGACGGAGGACCATCTGTAAATGTTGTGTTAAAGCGTGTTAAGCGTGTTAAAAACGGACAAAAATGGACTAACTTATAAATATTTATTTACCTTCATCAATTTCTGCTAAAAGTTCCCTCGCATCATTTAACTTATCTCCAGATAGCAGCATGAGCTCATTATTTCTCTTCCGGTTCTTGTTTAGCAAACGATTTTCTGCTCGACGATTCATAGTGACAGCACACAATCGCGACAGAAATTCCTGAATCCTTTTCACAAAAGCAACAATAACGAGCAAAATGCGATGCAACGTCTGAAAATTTATTTAGATTTAAAATTGACTATCACTGATTTTTCTACTGCAAAAATGACGTTGCTTTAGAGTCAAACATATTCCTTTCAAGATTGTCGAAACCTTTAGAAAAGCCAATTTTATTCATCAAAAATTTTCTATGTCTGCAAGGTTACTTACAAATAATTGATAATGGGAGATATAGTCAAACTTCTCTATACGCCACACTCTCCAGAAGCTACACCTCTCTATGAGCTACACCTGGGTCCGGTCCGATAGGGGGGGGGTGTATGTTCGTATTATATACAACTTGGGATCTGTCCCGAGGGTATGTTAAAGAAGGTTGACTGTATGTACATATTTCTTCACTATTATAATAGGCTTTAAAAATGATCCGAAAATGCGCATTTTGGATTTTTAGACGTGTTTGCATGGCGCAGTGGTAAAGCTTTTCGTCACACCATTTTACATATGCCTCCCCCATACTTTGGCGAAAAATGCCCTGTTTCGCCGAAGTATGGGGAGACTATAGCAAAATTCCTCGAAGTTACGAGTTAAATCCCACCCATGGACAACTTCGATTTTCCAATTTTTATCTAATTTTTTTTATTATTGGCCTATTCGACGTGAAATCGACAAGTAGACATAGTTCATAACTACCAGATTTTCAACTTTTCGTTTAAAAATTTGAGTACAGACCAGTCGAAAGTCTTTTTTTACGTCAAATACAAGGCTAAAAGTTGAGTTTGGAGAAGCAATTTTAAGTCCGGAACTCGTTTTTTTTCTGGAACTCATTTTCTAGTCAAATTAGACGAGTTTTTTGATTTCCTGCAAAAATATGGTTGAAGCTCAAAATGCACCTTTTCGGGCGTTTTGAAAGGCCACGACCTCTAAAAGTCTAACTACATCCTGTTCAAAATCGTGTTCTTGGCATTGTGTTTTTCACATTTTACTTTTTGTAGACTATTACTGGGAAAATTACCACTCATTGTATAGCAAGTGAGATGAGCTACAAAATAAGTGGTAATTTGTTTTAGAATGGTCTGCGGAAAGTAGATAAAAAAGGAGAAGTCAAAAATATTTAAAAAATTAAATTCCAGAAAAAATGGGTTAAAGACGTGTATTATGCAAGTTTGATATATTTTAGTCTTTTTTCTGTCTTATCATTCGTATTTTTTTGGTCGAAATACCGCTTGGGAACCAAAATGCAAAATTTGTAAAATTAACACAGCTAAAAATAATATTTACTAAGATCTATTAAATGGGATTTCAACAATCATATATATTTTTTGATAAATTATATAAAAATTTCGATGGAAATTTTTATTATTGCAGATCGGCGGGTAAAGCCTCAGAATGTGCTGGTAGATATGATTATTACAATTAAGATAAATTCTGTAGGAATAGTGAAAGAGAAATGCAACCATTGCAAGCAAGAAACAAAATAAAAGAAATTACTTCCATATTACAATTACTATCATATTATTTTTCATAAATCTTGAACATCTTATTTCAGTATATTTAATATCTTATTTTCTCAGCTTTTTTGAGCTCGTCCACTAGGGCTACAATCTTGACTGCTGGACCTAACTTTAAACCGAGAGACGTAAAATTTTCGATTTTGAACAAAAGAATTGCCTCTCCATCCACTTCCTTAAATATTATGGTTTAGTTTCCTAAAATCTGATTAAATAAACTAACTTGTTCTATCAATTTCTTGGCAAAATCGGGATAATCGGCGGCTTTGATCCATTCAGCCAATTGTTCACAGCTCCACTTTGAAGGAATCCCCTCAATTGCAGGTGGACTGCTTGGTTTAGGCCCTCTTATTGCGGGTCCAGCTAAAGGAGTGGAGCTGAATATGGGTGAGGGCGGGTTGTGGGCTAAGGGGGATCCCCTTGAAGGAGACTGGTTGGAATACCTAGGTGTTCGAGGTTCTGAAGGGGGCTTGGATATTGCCAAGGTCGGCCCAATCGACCAGTTCGGAGGGGATATTCGAATAGGCGCTGGCGCCTTTTTGACTGGTTTAGTGGGTGTAGCTATGTGGTAGTGCACTGGATACTGCTGGCTAGGACTAGCATTTAGGTGACTGGGTCTGACTGCACAATGTGGAGGAGAGGATTTTAGTGGTGTGTGTTGTTGCTGTTTATATGATGGAGGAGAGCGCTGGTGTTGTGGGGCTGGCTCATCCTCACTGTCGCTCCCACTACTGCTCGACATATATCCTTCGGTGTCATGTAAAATTGCTGTGGCCAATGTACTAAAAAAAACATTTACTTTTATTGGTGCAATGGAGGTGCATAACGGAATTTTGCAGCAAATTCATGTTTATCCTTTTTTTAGTAAATTTTCGCAACTTTTTTAAAAATTAATTTTAGGAAGCCCTGTGATTCTAGTTTCTACCGGGGTATCACTTATTGCACCATCTCTGCAAAAAGTAGAGCAAAAAGGTAAAAGTATGAACTAAATTATTTTTTTATTTGCTTCATACTTTTACTTTTTTGTTCTACTTTTTGCATAGATGGTGCAATAAGTGATACCTCGTTAGAAACTAGAATCACAGGGCTACCTGATAGTGTTATCATATTGATAAAATACACGCATCTATACACATATATAGACATTTATATACACATCGCCCAGGACGCAGGTTAGACTACCACTGGCTGCACACCCTACTTTTCAGCTTTTTTTTTTACAAATTTGGTGTCAAAATGATCCTCATGACACTCATGACACTCTTGGAAAAAAATGACACTCTTGGTTATTCAACAACATCATCACCGCACGCTTTCACACCTACTGGAGCTTGTATCCAGGCTAAAATAGGCTAAAGTTCCGAAAATCGACCGTTTTGGGGGGTTTTTCTTTGACTGGTTTCATTGATATTTTCTGTAGGCACATGATAAAGTAGTGCAAGCATTTGTTTTTTTTTCATCATAATTCAATACAAAAGTACTAAAAAATCAAATACCTGCACTACTTTCTAAAAAATTTCAAAATGCAAGAGTAAGATAAAATACGACCACACACCACAACGTTTACAAACACAATGATTTTTTGGTCAAAAAGTCGATTTTCGGTCGAAAATATTTTTTTTCGAAAAATGTCTTTCCTTCTTTAATAACATGCTTTTTCGCCCAATTACAACCTGAAAAGCTCGAAAAAATGGTCAAAACACACTTTTGGGAGGACGGTGTATGAGGCACTCCTGCCTGCTTCTGTGACTAAAACGAAAAAGCTGGGCACTTTGTAATAAATCTTTTTGGACCAAAATAATCTGATCTGCAGCAACTGTTTTTTTGCAGCGACAATATTTTTTTGCGCCACATTGAGTGCAACATGAAAATTAATACCCCTTTAAGCGCTTTACATGACCAATTCAACATTTCGCACTTACGAGTTTTTTCTAGGCGACTGTTGCATGCCTTCATCACTGGCCAAATACTCCTCTTTGACACAATGTGCAATGGACATTCTATGGTGTTGTTGAGGTGCTGGAGACGGACTGCTTGCCCCACTCCCACACGAAGATGTAGATGAAGCAGAAATTTGTCTTGGAAGTTTCCGAAGAGGAATCTCTTGCTTGTCAACCGACAAATTCACCAATTTGCTGTTATTGCTGCACTTTTGAGGACTTATTTCCCTCTTTATTGGCCTTTTCAATGGTAATAGTTCAGCAGCAGTTATGTTGAACATGTCCTCCTCAGTGCCTGAGTCCTGAGAATGATGGTTGTGAGGTTGTCGACGGTGGGGTCGGTTGAAGATGATGCGATTGCATTGTTGTTGGGTGGTGGGCAAGCTGGTGTTGACATGATTATCCACTTGCATATAGGGAAGAGCACTAACATGGCTGCAATACAGAGGGCAGATGTCTCGCTTTTCAAGACTAAAGAGGTTGGGACAAGCGTCCAGCTGAGTGAGGAACATTCTTAGCCAACCTAAACAATGGTAATTTAGCAAAAATATATTAATCGGACAGCAAAACTGTTTTCTTTTTTTTTCAATTTCTAGAAAAACGACCATTTAAAAAAGCCAGGTGTAAAAAAAATCAATTTACTGTGGCATACCAGGGAATTCAGCTACTTGCTCACAGATCTCCACATTCACTCGATAACGTCGATCCGAGTTCCTGCAAATAAATTTTTTATTAGGTGTAATAAAATCTAAAGTAATAAATTTGGCAAAATAATCTTGGGAAAAGAAAAATAGTAACCTTGTTAAGGTACCCACATCAACCGTTTATATTGGCCTAACTAGGTCATAGAAGCGGTCATTGGCCTAACTAGGTCATAGAAGCCTATGAACTGATTTTTTAAATCGCGCCCACTCGACCACCTATGGCTTTTTAGATGCAGGTGTGTGCTTTCGGAGCGCATCCATGTGTTCAATCGATAAAACAAGAGTGAATTGGCAAATGTGGGAGAGTTATAGAAGCAGGCAAAATAAGACTGCGTAGCACGTGAGGCTTTTGACACACTTTTGTCAAAATACTATCAAATAATCGATAAAATGAAAAAAAATTCAAAACTTGAAATAAAGAAGTTAGAAAAAAATTAATCTCCAAACAATAATTAATCTTTTTCTGCATTTTTAGATTTCCAGTGAAATTTGCGTATCTTTAGAAATACCGGGTGGGCCAAGAAATATGCAACACTTTAAGAGGTCATAGCTTTTTTGGGCTCTATTTAAGAAGAGGTACCATTTTTGCCTTGGTCTCCCCTATTGATTTTTTCAGAATTGCAGGGCTAAGAAATTGAATGTTTTGAAGGTGTTCTTTGATCAGATGGGGAAAATATATGATTAGCTAAGCAGTTGAATTGTTATCTTGGAATTGTCGATGGTGTGTTATCAATAAAATTTACAAAAAAAATCAATAGGGGGTACCTCTTCTTAAATAGAGCCCTTTTTTGTATGCCGAATTCTGAGATTCTGTGAACGCTGACCGACTTAGAATCGCGTGACAATTTTTTCGTGTATAATGTCAAAAACACGATTTTCGCTTGGTCCCCCTGTGGTTTTGGTCCTCTACCGTAGATGGCCTTTTGAGGGCCAAGGCCCAAACCACTGGGGGACCAAGCGCAACATTATACATTATACACAAAAAAATTGTCACGCGATTCTAAGTCGGTCAGCGTTCACAGAATCTCAGAATTCGTCATACAAAAAAGCTATGACCTCTTAAAGTGTTCCATATTTCTTGGCCCACCCGGTAAATTACCGTATTTTCTCTAATTCCTCCCCGGCGTTATTAGAGAAAATACGGTCGTTTTTTATCGAATCTGATATTGATCACCTCATATTACTTTTTAAAACTAAGCAGAAAACTTTACCCAAACTGTTCAAAAGCCTTATAAATCAATTTTAAGAGCAAAACGCACTGCTGGTGTTTTCGGTGTTAAGTCCGGGTATGCCCGTTGGACGGGTGAAAACAATTAAGCTTTCTTAAAACTTAGCTCCGTTTCCCTGTTGTTTTTGGAATTTTAGCCAAAATAACATGGTCCTTAAGCTTTGAGTATATAATAGTGCTTACTTGGTTTTTATTTGCATGCAAGGAAGCTTGCTTAATTTGTCTGCAGCCACTAAGTCAATCAACTGGGGGATTCGATGGGCACATTTCAAAATATCTTTGATCATCAAGCCCATGACCAAAGGCAGAGGACCTGGGCCATAGCGCAGAGAAATCGTCTTCAACTTGTCCGCGTTTAAAAAAGGGCCACTAAAGCATTTGTTGTGCACATACACAGCTGGTAGCCAAAGGTCTCCTATAAAAACTCAATGATTTAAAAGACATAATTATTCAAAGAGATTTCATTCACCCACCTTTAGTCCAGACCGCATTCATGAACTTCTTTTTGTTTTCGCGAAAAATGGTGGTTCTTGAGTTTGTAAATGTGTTTGACAGATCAAATCGACGGATATTTAAGGATAGTTGTATCCCACTTTTGGTCAACTCAAAACCATTGTTTTTTGCGTAGCCCCATGGGAACAATGCGGAAGATCTGAACCATTTTAAATTAGCTTTACTTTCATCAAAGAGGACTACCGCAAGATTGCTCAAAAAAATATAATTTGTTGAACTATCAAAATTTGCTATCGGATATTTTTAGAATATTTTTTTTTAATTTATAAAAGTCACGACTGCAGTCAACCCTCCTCTAAGGGGCTGTTAAATCGAGGGTATAGTTACTCATATTTTTCGCACTTCCAGCCAAATCAAGCCCACAGAAGGGGCCGTTAAATCAAAGCTTGACTTTATAAATTTCTTGAGATATTTTTTTGTACACGGGTAAGAAATCCCACTTAATTGCCACTGGTTTACCACCAAATTACCAGCGGTAGTTCCATCGGATGCGTGTGGCAATTTGGTGGTATACCAGTGGCAAAAAAAAGTGGATTACACTGGAACGGTTTTCCACTGAAATTGAAATGATATTCCAATGGAAAGAAAAGTGGACCTGCCACTACGGGGAATCGAGTTTATGACCGATTGGCAGACCGAAAGACACTATCCACTCGGCGACCACGCCTTATGCGAAAGGGGTGATGTGGGTGGGTTATTCGACGCCTAAATACTTATTTTTCAAATTCATGATTCTTTTGTTTTATTGTTTTATTGGTAAAAGGAATGCAATCAAGTGATATGATCAGTGAAATGGAAGAAGTAGCAAATACATCAGCAGGAGATGTTATTCGACTAGCAACCTTATATTATTCAGTGGGAAGTGTCGGAGGATGAATCTCATAAACGAAATTATATACCGTATTTCCTCTAATAAGGCCCCATGCTCTAAGAAAGCGTGTAAAAATGTCTCGAGACGCTGTTCCCCGCCTTTTCTCCGTGTCGCGCACGGGCATGCCCCTTTAATGATATTCCACCATGTTTTGGCCACTGGAGCTGAGCAAACAGAACATCTTTATGCATTTTGGATCAAGAGTCTATCTCGGAATTATGTCTGAGGTAAGTGAGTGCGCGCAACTCAACCCAAGGCATCAAGCCCCCTCCGGGGGCTTGGAGTTGAGATGCGCACACCCACATACCTTAGACATAAATCACCCGAAAGTGACTCTGGATACATAAAAACATGTATGCATACCGGAGTTTCTTTAACAAAACTATGTTCAAATTCCATCTTTTTAGGGTCTCGATTGGTATCCTATCTGGCTGTTTTACCTTGGTACGCCAAGGCATAAGTAAATTTTGGTGACAATTTTTTTTTAAAGTTGAGGAAACGTCTTTTTTTGGCTTTTTTCATCTTTTCTACACATTTCTGATGCTAAAACATACGAAAAACATGATTTGGGACAAATATTTCCCTAAAAATTTGTTTGGGGAGTCGAACGGCACTAGTACGGATTGACTGCTGTACCGAATCGACGTACTGAACCGACGGATGTACCGAATCCACGCTCTACCATTTTATCTGGTTTAGTTTATTTTATTCGAATTGGTAAAAGACTGTTCAGATCAGTAAAATGACAAAAAGTGGTTGAATTACGGTCTCTCAAAGAACTCCCGCATTGACCTCGCACCTCCATTGTAGCCACCGCGTAAGGGACCCACTCCGTGATGCCTTTTTCTGTCCGACAAGCTAAATGCATAGGCAACGAAATAGTAACCAGCTAAATCCATGTATGTGAAATTCCACGTGGAATTATACAAAACTCCACCATGGAATTCAACCTTTCGCAAAGCTAGTTTAGGATACACGTTTGAGCCCATCCTGACTAGCGTTCTCTATAGCCAGAAGAAGAATGAAACTCAGAATGGAAATTTGGAATTTTGAAAAGTCAGAAAGATCAGAACAGAAAAAATGTACATTTCTAATAGGAGAGTTGAGTTTTACAATCAGCAGTAGGTAGATTCGTCCCCAGTAAACCCCGGTCACTTAAAAAATGTTGGCACTTATTGGAATCCGAAATCCGTCATGGCCATAAGAGTAATCACTTACCCTCCCCTCTTGATCGCTATAATTAGAAAAATTAAAAAAGGGCTCGGAAACGTCCTTTACTTAAAGATTTGTCCTTTATTTGAGACCTGAAATCTTTAAAACTTTTGAAGTTCTACGTCGAAATCTTTATTTTTAGTATTAAAAAATTAACAAGCACTGCTAAAAATGGCACTTTTTGACCAAATATCCTTTATTGTACAAAATTGCCCTTTATTTCATAATTTTGAGTTCCGGGTCCTGAATTAAAGCGATTTCTCTTTAAAAAGTTGAAATTGCAGCCCTGGTGATACCCAGGTTATAGCAGTCCAGTCACTCACATAGTGAAACCCAGGTGGTACCTAAATGCTATTACTCAGTTTATTACTTAGTTTGTACTTCAGTACTGCACATGGTTACTACCTCCCACGGACCACCATTTGGGTTACCGTGTTTCCTCTAATTAACGCACAACCCCCCCCCTCATTCAAAATCGTGTTTTGGTATTGTGTTTTTGACCCACTTTTTGATCACTTCTCTCAGGCAAGTTATCAACCATTTAATAGCTCATCTTTCTGGCTACAAAATTGGCGGTAACTTGCCTGAGAGAAGTGATCAAAAAGTGGGTGAAAAACACAATGCCGAAAAGATGATTTTGAATCAGGGGGTGTTAATTAGAGGAAATACGGTATACATTTGGGTATCTTAGGGCCGAATTTTATCAACACAAGAAATGACAAAAGAGAAGCAAAATAACAAAAACAATAAATCTGAATTGTAAAATAGGCTAGATGATATTTGGCAAAAACGACATTTCACAAATCGACCAAGGCATATTTTTTGGAATTTTTAAAATTTTTTCCAAAAAAACCATCCTAAACACTCCAAGCCACCCTAAAACACCCACGATATCCCAAAACACCTCAAATTACCACAGACCACTTAAGCTACCACAATGAAGTGTTTTTTTTTAATTTGGGGTACTTTAGAGCCTTCGTGGAGTTTTAGGGTGTAATATGCTCTGGACCCCCTGTTGCTTTTATTGTTAGGTCTCGATTTGAGAAATGTCGTTTTGCCAAGTTTCGCATTTTACAAATGTCGTTTCTGCGAAGTATCACCTAGACGTAAAATACAAGATTGAAAATTGGGGCTCAGATGCCAGTTCCCAAATGCGATTTTCCCGTACGCGTGGATATGCTTAAAAAATACCGAGAAAATTCCCACTGGAATACCAGTAAGTCGAAAGTTCCAGTGGATTGCCACTGGCATTCCAGTGGTAAATTGCTGGATTTCCGCTAAATTGCCACTTGTATCAATAATTTCGGTGGATTGCCACTGGAATTCCAGTGGCAAATCGCTGGTTTTCCACTAAGTTGCCACTAAATAAGCGATTTACCACCGGAATGACAGTGGCAATCCACTGTCATTCCGGACTTTCTAGTGGGACTAACAAGTCGGCCAGTGGCAGTTTGGTGGACTTCCACTGGACTTCATTTTTTCGTGTATACTTCAAAACCAAATTCCTCACCTGTTGGAGTATATTTCGGGAGGTGTACTTTTCTCAGCTGTTTCTACATGCAACCAAAGCATATGCTTGCGAGACCTGATAATTGCTGCCGGTGCAAAACTTAGGGGATTGCTGCTAGATTGAATTTCGCAGTAGCGTATCTTTTCTACCTTTTTAGTCGTTTTTGGAATAGTGAAAAAGTCATCGGTGGCTAAGGAAACTTTTTCTTTGCTCTCCACGTTCAATTGCCACAGTTTTGCTCTTAGTTTGGTCCAAAGATTAGGGTAGGAGAAGTCAACTTCAGCCATGCCTGAACAATACTATTAATCGGGTTAAATTGAAAAAACACGTTACAATACCTTTAGGGGCAGTTAGCCTGACACCATGTTTACTACACCACCCTACCGGGTAAATGTCTGTATTCAGTACATTGCAGTATTCCAGCTTTGGCGAATCACTCAGTCTGGCTTCCTCATCCAAATCCTTGATTGCTCTCACGGAGAAGTAGTGCTTGTTTAAAACTTTGGTGACCACAGCTGGGTAAAAGACCATCCTCGATTCATGGTCCAACATCTCCAGAAGTGTGCCCACCTGAAACAGTCATCCCTGTGCTTAGAACAACGATTGAAATTTTACCTTAAATTTATGTTCCTTCAGCGGTGCATAATCAAATAGCCACTTGGGAGTTGCATAGACTTCACAGTTAGAGAATTTATTGAAATAATGATAGACCACCCCTTTTGCCTTTTTCGCAGAAGTCCAACCAATTGGATGACAACGTTCTGAGGTTATGTGAAGAGTTTCTAAGATTCCATCGCCTGCGTCCACCTCAACCAGCCCACCGTAGTTAGAGATGATTTTGACAACGCAGATGTTCAGAGTATTTTTTTCTTGCAGCTCGAAGAATTGCCCAACCTAAATTTATTAGTAAATATGAAAACCATGTTAGTTGACAAAGTTTGAAATATACCTGTAGAAAATCCCTCAGTCGCTTGTCTAGGAGCGAGCGATCACTTTCGAGAACTGCAGCAACACTAGAATCTCCTCTGAAAATTTTAGTAATTGGTATTTTTAAAATATACTAGACGTGATTATAACCTACTTGGCAGAAACTAAGTGCACTTGATCCATTTGCACAAAAGAAGTCTGCAAATTACTTGGACCACCCCCTTCACCAATGTCTGCCAGAAATTTGACCAGAAGTTCTGATCCAAGAACGCATTCCACTTTAGCAGGTAACATCCTTGTAACCTCTTCATCCTCCTGACAGTTGAAAGTGATTCCGCTTTGAGGACAAACAACATAAA
Organism: Ditylenchus weischeri; assembly: GCA_029231635.1. Classification (NCBI taxonomy): domain Eukaryota; kingdom Metazoa; phylum Nematoda; class Chromadorea; order Rhabditida; family Anguinidae; genus Ditylenchus; species Ditylenchus weischeri. The sequence goes on along the minus strand of JAMRYI010000160.1, from coordinate 20,597 downwards.
CATCAGTTCCAGGTAAAAACACATATTTTGAAAGAGTTTGATCAAGAAATCGCTCATGTCCAAAGAGGAATTCGCTGATAGCTGGAAGTCCTGCTCTTTCTTTGAGAAAGGCATCACAATTTTCGTTTGATGGCATACTAGTGTTCATTTTTTAACACAAGCAGAAATTAGAAAAGATGTAATGTAAACTTTTGCTCGTAAATTTCGTGGAATCGATTATTCAAAATTTTGTGTGGCAAAATGTCTGAACAATTTTTTTTCTCAAATAATTTATTTTTTTTGGCTAAAGTGTCCTAGGTTAATTATCCGCGAGTGATGCTTGCCTTTTTTGTTTCTCAAAAATTCTTGCCACCAACTCGGTAATACCGAGCAGTGATCGGAACTCCATCCGGAAATTTTTCCTTGCTCGCTCGTCCAGATGAAAGGATGGACGAGAGTAAGGACGAGGAAAAATTTACTTATCCGCACAAGGACAAGCAAAGTCGAATGGGGAGGACGAGGAAAAATCCCAATTGCTGGTACCGAGTATGTCAATTTTTTGCATCCTCATCCAAATAAATTTGCGTTGTAATGCAGATTTTTCATAAGCGAACTCAATGTTTTCTTAGCTAACAAAGTACAGTGTACAGGCCTAATTTTTATATAAAATTTAGATGCTGGATCCAAAGTCAAAAGATAAAGCTGCGCAGCTGAGCACTTACCGCGATCTCCGATTCAGCGGCTCTGATCGTGAGCAAGAACGCCTGCTCTCGCTTTCCACCACTCTTTACGTCGGAAATCTCAGGTATATTAACTTTCTATTAATTTTTTCATAAAAAATTGTGTGTTTCAGTTACTTCACAATGGAAGAGCAGGTCTTCGAGCTATTCGGGCGTGCAGGTGACATTCGTCGAGTGATCATGGGGCTGGACCGCAAGCAAAAGACGCCATGTGGCTTTTGCTTTGTTGAGTACTACACACGTTTTGATGCTGAGAACGCCATTCGATATATCAACGGAACTCGCCTGGACGATCGAATCATAAGAACTGACTGTGAGTTTTTTTACAACTGAATTTTTTCGTGTAAAAGTTTGAACACCTTTTTAAAAACGTTTTGATTTTTAGGGGACGCAGGATTTGTGGAAGGAAGACAGTTTGGACGCGGAAGACACGGTGGACAGGTATGACCTTGCAACATTATTTTTTGAGAAAGGCATAACGGTAAATCTGCATTCAGGTTCGTGACGAACATAGGCAGAATTTCGATGCAGGGCGTGGCGGATGGTCGAAGATGATTACGAACAGATGAGGAAATTAATCCAAAGTAAAAGGCAGTGTTTTGAGATTCCTAAAGTCTCCTGTCGTTATTTCTCGTCGTTTGAGAAGTTGTTACGATTGTTCTGGGTATGGTCAATAAAATCGACAAATAACTCATTTTGTTTAACACTCCGAATCCAGAGCGGAACTTTTGACTAGTTGTACTCATAATTTTAGGCTGAACACGATGATGTTTTTTGCTTTTGTAGTTTTTGTCAACAAAGTTTCGTTAGAGCTAGGGCTGTACAATGGGTAATTACCCGGGTAATTACCGGGTAATTACCCGTAATTACCCATGCAAATTACCCGCTATATGAAAATCGGGTAATTATAAAATACCAAATTTAAAAAAATTTAAATGTGCGCCATGTTATTATATTGTCTATAAGTAAATTTCGTGTAAGAATGTTTCGTCCTTTCAGATTTCTTTGTGTTTGGAAACTCTTCTATGTAGTTTCAAATAAATTTGTCTCAGGCAACTCAATGGTAAAATTGCCGTCCTGGTGTTGGAGCTTCTTTGACAGAGGAGATGAAAAAGACTCGAAAGGAGGAAACATCGTTGTTGGCTAATGCAAATTCTGCGATGCGCGCTACACCAACAATCATTGTCATTAAATTGTTGTATTTGAGGCATGTTGTATTTAATTTTGCGGTATAATTTTTACCACTTCTGGAAAGCAAAAATTTGCTTGGTAGCAGTGCTCGGAAGTCGTACTCGTACTTCATACTCGTATCGTACTACGAGTACGAAGTACGAGAGAAAAAAAGGTCAGTACGAATACGAAATACGAGACCAAATAATAAGAGGTACGACTACGAGTACGAGAGCAAAAAAATTAAGGTACGAAGTACGAGTACCACCAAATTCAAAAATTCCGAGCACTGCTTGATAGTCGTAATTAGAGACAGAAAAGTGCCTTCGGGGCGGGTTTCGGGTCGGGGTTTTACTCTGTTGTACTGTTCGGGGTCGGGGTTCTCAAGGTCTTTCGGGGCGGGCCCCGAGCCTAATTGCGGGGTTTTTTCTATCGTTATTCTGAAGTCTCACATGGGACGAATTAATTTTCTCCTCACTGCTAAAAACGAATAAACAACAAATCAAATAAATGAACTAAATGAAGAAAAGGAAAAAAAAATGAAGAAAACGGTATTCTTTTATGACCTTTTTTGATAAAATCGGGCCCCCGAAAATTCGGGGTCTCATACAAATTTCGGGGTCGGGGTTTTGAGAAAACTTCGAACGGGGTTTCGGGTCGGGGTTTTGGCCCAAAATCGGCTCGGGCGGGTCGGGGCCCCGACTCGTTTCTGTCTCTAGTCGTAATACAGTAGTCCAGTAGAGTACTGTGATGGCAGAGAAGTATTTCTGGTATTCTTTTACAATTACCCGGGTATATACAGTCAAACCTCGATATAGTGACCCCCACCTCAAGTTCGTTCCCGCCTTGGGTCCGACACTTTTTTCACCCTGATTTTCGAAGTTTTTTACCACTTCTGTTTTGACAGTCTGGTCCCAAATATCGTGAAGATTCCGATTTTCCCAGTCGTTTTTCAAAAACTGAATAATTTTTCCATTTAAAAATGAAAACCTCGATATAGTGGCCCTTTAATTTTTAAATAGGGGGCCACTGTATCGAAGTTTTAATTTTCAAATGGAAAAATTTTTCAGTTTTTGAAAAACGACTGGGAAAATCGGAATCTTCACGATATTTGGGGCCAGACTGTCAAAACAGAAGTGGTAAAAAAACTTCGAAAATCAGGGTGAAAAAAGTGAGGTGGGGGCCACTATATCGAGGTTTGACTGTATACTGAAATTTTTTCAAGCTGAAGAGATTGTGGGCTATCTTTTGACTAGTTATTTGCCTGTGTGTCATGAAGATCCACTGCCGACAAAAACCCCAAAGATTATATATTTTGTCACAAGAGGAGTTTAAAATTTTACACTGACACTGTGTGAGCTATTTGTTGTAAGAGCAGTTTTTAAGCAAATCGGTCATGCTGAACACGAATCCGGTGTTAAATTTTCAAAATTGTCAGATTGCATTGCAGTGAAGGCAAATTATAGTGACTGAACTTACAGAATTCATAACTCTGCAAGAAAATTTTTTTGATGATTTTCTTTGAAGATTCAGAATCTCCATAGAATTTTCTACAAAATAGTACGCTGTCCACACTAAGTTGGTCTAGTGTGAAAAAAAGTTATAGCCCTTTGAAGATGAGTCCTTGTCAAATGGTTGACTCTATAATCTTCGAGGTTTTTGTCGGCAGTGGATTTTCATGACATACAGGCAAGTAACTAGTCAAAAGATAGCCCACAATCTCTTCTACAGAATGCATTTCACAGCTTGAAAAAATCTTCAGCATATAAAAGTTATAACCGTTTTTGGTACATTCGTGCCACGACAAAAACCTAAAAAAACTAAATAAATGGCACTTTTTGACTAAATGTCCTTTATTTTACAAAATTTAAGTTGGAAGCCCTCATGGCCCCTCAAAAACTGCACTTTAGTGCAGTTAAAAACAAACGTAACGCCAAGAATTTCGAACAAACTTTTCGTGTGTTTTTAAATGTTTTCTGATTTTTCGCTGTTTTAAATTCAATTTAAGCAATTTTATCAACAATTTCAACAAATCAAGAATTACAAGTCAAACGAATTTCCATCAAATAAAATGTTTCTGACATATTACGTCGAATTACTGAAAAAATTACAGCTGTCTAATGTTTTCTTAAAGGGGCATGCTCGCGCCCGATGCAATAATTCTTGCATTTCAAATGCGCTCTGAGTTCTCGTTAATTTTGTTATCTGCTCTTTTTGCACTACAGTAGCACGTCTTGTTTGGACCATTTTGAAAATACGAAAAATGTTCATGAATTACACCACAGAAAAAAAGTGCAGAACTACAGAATTTTCAGCACAATTTATATACCAAAATCTTGCCTGTATATTCAGCTACTAGAAAAGTCAGAACGATTTTGGTAAAGTCAGAATTTTTAAAACTAGAGACCGTTTAAAGCAAACAAGTGGCATTTTTCCGAATAAAAATAGGGAGTTTTGTGTTTTTCACAAAACTTTTGTATGAAACACTCCAATTTTATATTTTTCGCATACATCCTTGGTACTAAGACGTTTCAAATTTACTCGTCTATAAAGGCTTGCTTTAGCGAGTTATTGTCAAAAAAATCGGCGTTAATATCAATCAAGCCAAACGAATAAAAAAAAATCCGAAATTTTCACGAAAATATCTTCTAATTTTGTGATTTGCTATGTTTTTTGAGCAAGTGATAGCTTGTTCTATGTGCTGAATTTTTCAGCAATAAGCTTAAGAAAAGACAAAACAAAAATTATAAATCTAGAATCGATAGATAAAATAAACTCCTAAACGACCATTTTTTTTAAATTTTTGCTTTGGCCCCAAATTTTGTAATGCACTAAAGTGCAGTTTTTGAGGGGCCGTGCCCTGGTCAAAACACAATTTGATGCAGAAATATTTTAAAAATGTTTGCATAATCCTGACTAAATGTGTATAAATGACGTTTTATTCATTGAGCTGATGTTAGGAATAGTAAGCATCTCTCAAAATGATCACGTGTATATTCAAACAAATGTGGTTAAAATTGTGAAATTTGGCTCAATAGTCACACTATAAAATTATAAAATCTTGCTCAATAGTTACACCATATATTTTGTTTCTTGATCTCTTGCACTTCTTCTTCTGTAAGATCATTGACTATACCCAACAAATCTCGGACTTCTTCAGGAGTCTTGTTCCTCATCAGTTGAGCGAGGGATTGGCAGCCGAGCTGTATGAGGGATTTAACGTCAAGATAGTTGGCTGCACTGCTAAACTAGCAATTGTCAGCCGTCAACATCATTTTTTCTTAAAATACTTACATTAGTTGAACCAGTTCGTCCACAGGCACTCCGAGAAAGTGTTTTTGGTAATCCGTCAGTTGCCACCAGGTTCTCTCTTTAGAAGCATAATGTTCTTTCACTATTAGTTCCTTGGTACCTGAAATATGCTGACTAACAAATATAGTTAAGAACCCAAAAAAGGATATGACAGGTATGTTACCTCCGCTAAAAAGGATAGGAGAGTTTCCGAAACCGAAATAAAAATAGTACGGATATAATCTTTAGCATCGCCGCCTAGGCGAAACTTGGCAGATAAAATCCAGGTCTCGCAAATTTCGTTTTGGCGATTTTCGTATTTGGCGAATTCGTCTTTGCTTGTTTCCCCTACCCCAATTGCCCACCCTTTGATTTAAATCGTGTTTTTGTCATTTTATTTTTGATCATTTTTGAAGATCCCTTTCAACCTACCACCTTAATTGTAGGATGAGTTGCAAATTGAGTAGGTACTTACTTATGAGTGATATGCAAAAACGGGTAAAACACGATTTTAAATTAGGATAGTGAGTAATTATTAGAGATTATATGGTGTACCTTGTCCAAAGAAAAAGACTCACCAATGTGGTTCTTGCACCAGTCTACTACCTTCTTGAATATCTCAGTCTTGATGGCCACTGGGAAAACAAAGGATGTGTTATTGGCTAGACCTAGATTACGATATATTCCATCAAAGGTTTTGGACTGACGCATCACATCCAAGGGCACTTGGATGATGTCTTCCTCTAGGGTCTTGCAAGGCACACATGGTTGGTCCATACCAATTGATCTAAAAATACAATTTTTTAAACATAAATGAGCAGTGAAAGGGAGTAAGCAGATAGGAGTGAGTAGACAGGACTTACAATAACTGTAAAAAATATCAAAGCACAGACATTTACATCATTTCCGGCCGTACACAGAATGGGTACCGATTTTACAAAAGGGGTCCCCCATTTTTTTTTTTCTAAAAATCAATTATTTCAACGTTCAACGTAACACTTGTATTTTTTTCTCCCTTTATTTCTAGGAAAATGGTTCGCATGCATTTGGTTGAGAACAAGCGATCGACCTAGAAAACATTCGGTTAAAAGATCTGTTCCAATTATCCATTGAAGATGCCATAGCATTTCTAACTAATTTGAACTTACTGAAGAATTCGTCAAAATGTAACAATTGCGGGACGACGTGTACGCTTCTAAAATGTACGATTGAATTTGGAATGTTGTATTGAAACAGATGTTACGTTGAACGCTTAAATAATTGATTTTGAGAGAAAAACAAAAGGGGGCCCTTTTGTAAAATCGGTACCCATTCTGCGTTAGGGGCCACATTTTCTTCCTGTTAATTTTGATAAATAAGAGGTCATGACATGGATCTTATCATATAAGGATTATATCACAAGATAATGATATAATCCTTATCTACATACAGGAATTTCTGACGGGGGGGGGCTGAATTTTTTTTGAAGGTCATTTTATCCAGTGCTTGTTCATTTTTTGAAGTCATTTTATCTACATCGTTTTTATCATTTTACAAAAAGGTGATTTTATCTACACTGTTTTTTACTTTTAAGCAAAAAATAGACACCATTTTTAAAAAATGAGAATATGCAGCTTTGATAAACTACTATAAAAACTATTTATTCAGTTTTATTTTATCTACACACCATTTGCACAAGATATATAATAGTAAATTATAATGAGATAAATGGATTCTACGCACTTTTTCATCAAAAAGTTTTAGCAAGTAATCGTAGCCAAGTTTAGAAGCAGAAAAAAAATGAGTAGAAAGAACAGCTAGATCGGACAATCGTTCCGTTGTCATGGAACACCTTTTCTCGGACAATATTCTACTCAGAGCTGAAAATGAACGCTCTGCGCTACTGCTTGATGCTGGTAAAGTAATCAGAATTTTGAGAAATTGATAAATACCTGGAAAGAACTGGCTGATTGTGCCTTTCATGTATGATAGAGTGGAAGCAACTGTGTTTGGACGGTCTTCTTCATCAATGCTATTCCATTTCATTTTCCATCGAAGAAGTTCTTCTTTCACGGTGTCGGTGTGAATAAAATGTTGGTACTTCTCAATGACATCATCAAAAGATTCAATTTTCAGCAACGCTAAATATAAACGTATAGCAAAAAGGTTAGCTCCCATAATTTTACTTGAAATGTGAAACTAACCAATTTTTGATGGAATGAGAAATTGAAGCTTAAAGGCAGTCTTATTCTCTACTGAAAATCGAAAGTCCAATTCTTTGATGATCCTGTTGAAGTATTTCTTGAAACTGTTCTCATAGTAGAATGCTTTTGGAGTGTCAGTTGTTGATCGGCGTACTTTTCGCGGCAAAGTTTCTTAAAGTTAAAAGCAAAAAAAACCAAAAAAAAAACAAGAATGAATCATCTTCAAAGATCTTTCAAATAACAACATAAGCATTAACAAGCCAAATGCTTTAATCTAATTAAATTTGATTTCACGATTTTGTTCTGAGTTATATTATTTGGTAACAAAAATTACGCCTCGGTATCCTCCACCAATTTTTTGGGAAAAACTATTTAACGCCATTTTAACGAGTGCATGTTCACTTTGAAAGACATTCTACCTACACCGTTTTTTGAAAAACCTGACGGGGCTATAGCCCTCAGCACCCTGCCTACGCCCCTGCACCCTACCCCCACCAGTCAACTGCACCCTACCCCCACCAAAATACTTGAAACAAAGAAAATTGATGAAAATAGTCGAAAAATCGAAGAAAAACAAAGAAAATAGCGCATCACTGTCTTCAGATGGCCTGTCCAACTGTGCCAATGTCCATCGTTTTGTAGGAGATCTTCGTCCCGGCGAAGAGCCATCTGAATCACAAAGAAGGTAACATTCGATCGAAAACGAGACAAAACAAAATTTAAAAAAAATTACGATTAAAAAGTTTTGCACAAAAATTGGTAATTATGAGTTATCGTACTCCAATTTCCACAATCACTTAACGGATGTCACCAGATGTCAGAAGTCACTTTATACCAAACTGAAAAAGATGATGGAAAGTCGGTATCAGCAGAAGCAAAAAAGGTTATTGAGTGGACAGATGCTTGCCTCAGTTTTGCAACACCTCAAATTGATGACAAACCACCAAGAACTTGGGGGTGCTGGCATAAAAGCCGGAGAATAACAGCCTATGTTTTGCGATTTATCCGGTTGAAACTGGGCAGGGCTACGAACTCACCACTCTTCCGACAAATGCGTTACATAGAAGCTAATAACTGGATATCGGCAGACGAGATGAAGCTGGCCGAAGTGATCCTACTTCGAAAAGCTCAGGGAGAGTACCCCCCGAAAGACCAGTTTATCAAAAATCTACAGCTGTTCGAGGATGAGTTCGGTCTATGGAGATGCGGTGGTAGGCTAGACTTAGCACAGTGGTCGTACGAAGAAGTAAAGATGCTAGAGCTACCAAGCAAGTCGTTTTGTCGACACAAAGATTTCTTGCACATGGGTCCTAGTGGCACGTTAGAAAAACTCAGGCGCTCGTACTGGATACCACAAGGTCGGAAAACCATTTCCAGTATCATCACTGCAGTGTGCAAGTCGTGCAGCCGCCACTCTACTAAGCCGTATCAATTACCAGCACCGCCGCAGCTGCCCAGCACCAGAGTAGTGCGTTCATCCCCATTTCACCATAGCGGTGTGGATTGTTTTGGACCCATCATTGTGTGGGATTCAATCCTATCAGAAGACGAGCACTCCATCAAGGTCAAATCGAAGGTGTGGGGAGTAATCTTTACATGCTTCGTGACCAGAGCTGTTCACCTCGAACTGGCAGATGATTGCAGTGCTTAAGCGTTTCTTCTCACTTATCGAAGATTCGTAGCTCGAAGAGGTGCCCCGACTTCAGTGCTCTCCGACAATGCGGGAAATTTCAAGCTGACCAGTAGAGCCGTTGAATTAGAGTGGTGCCAGGTCTTGAATTCAGAAGAGGTGCAAAATGAGGTTGCCAAAAGAGGGACTAATTGGAATTTTGTCACTGAGCGGTCACCTTGAAGAGGTGGAATGTACGAACGACTTATTGCTCTAGTCAAATGGATCATCAAACGAGCGGAAGAAAAATTTTGACCAGAGAAGAGTTCGTAACCTTCCTAACTGAATCCGAACAAGTGATAAACAGTCGACCATTGACGTTCCAATCTGACTGTGAGAGGATTAAACCACTTCGTCCAGTCGATTTTCTTCTGCAGCAACCTGATTCTAACCTCGGACTGCCGTTGAGTGACCAGGAAGATCCAAATGATCCAGATTACGAACCGAAGAGAGATCCTAAAAAAACCTTTTAATGATGCTTGGAGAAGCAGTTCAGCGACAAGATAAGCTGTGGGAGAGTTTCAGAAGCAAATATCTGCCGGAACTTAGAGACCGACATGCTCGTCTGACACCAGGAGAGCCAATCAGGCTGCCACAGACAGGAGCAGTGGTGTTGGTGGAAACCTAAAACGCTCCACGAGGGAATTGGCCATTGGGTAGAATCCTATCTTTTAAGCCCGAGCCTGACGGCACTTTTCGAACGGCCATGGTTAAAATGGGTGGTCAAGGCAAAATTTGGACCAGGGCCATAAATCAGTTACCCCTTAGAGTATAACCCCTTAGAGTATATCTGCCTGTCAATGCTTCTCTCAAAGGCCGATTCACGGAGGCGTTCCTTGATCCTCAGCTTCTAATACTGGCCCATTCATCTGAGGAAGGTGATTGTGCAATCTACAAAGAGCAGATTTTGTCGTGACGAGGCAAGTGGATTCAAGTGGATCAAATTTCCGGATTGATCAAAGAGGTGGAAGACGAAATGATTCAGCAGCCCATCCTGGTCTCAGCTCAAGAGCAGGAAGAAAATGAACAGCTCAATATCATTTTTAACAACCTTCCTTTGACAGTAGAAAAAGATATTAGGTCTTTGGATAATCTGGTGAATGCTAGCCGCGGAAACCGCCACAAAGGACAAATAGTGGATATGGAGTCAGGGCGTTGGCAAGAGCGACTTCCTCAGTTTGATATCCTTGTTCAATGGCTGTGGAGCTGGTGGGATTGGTTAGTGCTTATCTGGATAAAGATTTGTTGCCTTTGGATCACCTACTATGGAGTATGCTGTATAGCGTGGCACTGGGCAGTTCAGAAAGGATTGTGGAACAGACGAGTCCTGGTTGTTCAAGCACCAGTTCGAATTCCCAAAATTAGAAGGATTTAAATGATCCCAAGCCTGCATTAAAGTATTGGCCGCCCTTGGCTACTCCAAAAGTGACATAATGGCTTGGAAAATGCTTAACTAACCATCCCTAAATAAAATACAGTCGACTCTCGATATAACGGACCCTCAAAAAGGTTGTTCCCCCGAAGGGTTTGAAACTTTTTTAGCCCGATTTTTGAAGTCTTTGGCCAGTTGTCTTTGGCTGGTATAGTCCAAAAAATCGCAAGGATTCCGATTTTGCCAATCGTTTATGAAAGTCGCAATAGTTTTGCCGAAAAGACCCGTGCCTTTCGATACAACGGACACTTTTTTGAAAATAAGTGTCCGTTATATCGAGATGCGCGGGTCTTTTCGGCACAACTATTGCAATTTTTAGAAACGATTGGGAAAATCGTAATCCTCGCGATGTTTTGGACTACACAAGCCACAGACAACTGGTAAAAGGCTTCAAAAAGCAGGCTAAAAACGAACTTTTTGGGAGTCCGTTATATCGAGAGTAGACTCTATTGTGTTTTTTGTCACAAAAAATACTAACATTTGAAAAACTAGGCTATGGCTGGGTTTCCTTGGAGCTAAGAAGTTGATGGCCTGATTCTATTTTTTTCCTGTGCAGCTGATGGAGAGTGCTTTTTGCAGAAAAGAAAATTGAGAATAAATAAAAACCCCTTGCATAACAAAGAGATTTTGAAAATTCGCAAAGATACAGGACCTCATAGACTTCAACATCCGACTTCCGATCTCCTATAGTATTTAGGCAGTGATTTAAAACGGTTGGCCATGCCCAAACACAGGCCTAGCCGAAAAACCTCTTATCCGGAGTCCGGACATGGGCACCAAAAGTACGGCCCCTGCACAATCTAGCCGGACCGAAAAATCTCAGCCTCAGTTTAGGACGGATCATATTTTTCATTCCCATGCTCGGATTCCGATCACGAAATTTAATGTGTAATTTTTAAATTTGTCAAAATCAAATGACTCAATAAGGTGGAGGTAGGCAAGCTGTTTTTGAGGACATCAAGATTCTACTAATTTTTTTGACAACTTAAAACATGACTAGATAAGTGCATTAGGGGAAGGTTCGGGAAAAGTTTCTGCATATGTTTAACTTTTGGTATAACTTTCGAAAACCGGAGAAACTAAGAAGGCATATTAAAACAGTTTACTACGGTCAACTCTAGATATGGTACGGTGACTGGGGGTCCGGAAATTGCATAGCGAGAGTTCACCCTATTCGGGATTTGGCAGTTTTCAGGATCGGGATTTTCAAAATCGACTAGCAGACACTATAACTCCAACCACTGAAGATGCTGATACAAAGCACACCTTTTGAAGAAGTATCCACAGCCACTTTTGAACCAAAACCATATGGTAGTTTGCTAAGACTGCCACCTAAATCACAGCCAACATTTTTCACACCCCCTCCCATGCCTAGTTCAACCACTCAGCTGGAGGTTGAGCAAGAAGATGAGGAACCAGAAAAAGGTGATCCAACTATTCCAGTTTACATCACCAAGTTTTGTGTGAATGGAAGAAACAAGTTTGTCGAAAAATGTGGTGGTCAAGTGGATCCAAAAAATGTTGGTTTGTTCTTGCCCGGCATCTTAACAATTCTTTTCCCACTAGATCAAACGTATTTTAGCCGATTTTTATTTATTTATATTACTTATTGTGATTTTTTTCAATACCGTTGCGCAGCAATAATGACGAAAAAAGTTTTTGGCAATCTGAAAGCAATAATGCCACCAAATTTCGACCAGACCTCACTTTCGTAGGGTTGTCTAATTTCGCCCAAAACTGAAATTTTTCGACGTAAAACAATTTAATACGTACGAAAAGCATATTTTGATGCATAATCCCACATGCATACGAATTTTTTTTAATACGTCCTAGTTGTCAAAATTTTATCCAAATTAAAATTCAGATTATCTTAGTACCAGTGTTGTTAATCGCCTCCAAAACCTTCCTCCGCTCCTTCTCCTTCTCTGGAGGAAAATTTCGGAGGAATTCTCCGACCATTTTCCTCCGGAGGAAAATAGTGAAAATTGTTCTCCGCTCCGGCATTTCCTCCGGAGGAAAATTTCGGAGATTTTCTCCGGTGATTTTCCTCCGGAGGAAAATGGTGAAAATCTCCCTCCACTTCTCCTTTCTCCGGAGGAAAGTTGCTAAAATCGTCCTCCGGAGAAAGCGTTTTCTCCGGAGATTTTCCTTCGGAGGATACTCCGGAGGAAATCTCTGTTTGTTCGAGAAGTATTCAAGCATACAATTAAATGAGTAAATGAGTTTATTTTAACGACAACCGGCGCAATATCAACAAATCAACAAACAGATGGTATCAACATCCGATAAATTCCTTATTGAAAGAGAGCAATGTCCGTGCCTTCACTAGCGGGGCCTTCGAGTTCACCTTGTGCGCCTTTACATTGAGAGCCATCTGGGAGAAGAGCCTTTCCACGGAACTAGAGGCTGCCGGAATGCAAAGGACCATCATCGCCAAGGGAGACAGCTTGGGGTACTGAAAATTGATGAAGATTTCGTTCGCCGACAAATATATAAAAACAAACTTTGTTCCCATGGGAGTTCCAGAAGTCCAGACAAGATTCAGCCACACCCGATTGAGCCTCTTCAATGTATGCGTTCAATTCCGACCGGAAAGAGGAACGGCGCACACGGATCTTGTTAGGCGGTTCCACGGAGAATCCAAAGAGGCTTTCTTCAGTGTCATTCACGGCGGGGAAAACTTCATTCGACTCCTCTTCTCCTATATAATTGGCGAATAAAAATGTGAGACTTACCTATTGTTCGACCTGTTGACACGTTTTCCCAAAGCCTCCACCAGAATCCGAGCCTCTGAGATGATGTTCTTGGTAAGTGTCTGCCTGCATGGAGTCTTGAACGAATTGATCTTGCCCATAAGCTTCTGAAAAATTCCCCTAAAAATATTCCCAGCCCCAAAAAATAATAAAACTCATACCTGAAAATACTCATTCTCCACCAACCGAACCGAGGCAGTCGACGTTCCGAAGAAGAGAGTGAGGTCCCGCATCGTCAATTGGTGGTGGATGGTGGAGCGGATGAAATTCTCAATCTTCGGCTGCAAGGCGCTTCCTTCATGCGGGTTACCTTTGAACTCTGGGTGCTTGCGATGAAAGTGCCTGATGACATTGTGGGAGGAGATCTTGGCAGCACAGATGACACCGTCGGGCTTCTTGTACGTACACTTGTTTTCGATGACGAAGCGAGCCAGATTATCTGAAAGTTAATCGCTTAGATGAGAGGCCTGAGTGATAAACTTGCACTTACTCAAACGGGTGTAGTGCGTAGTCATTGTCTGTAGACTCTTTGACAGGAGTTTTCTGCATCTTCGGAGAACTTTCCATAGCTCTGAAATGACAAGATGTGTGGCTAAAGAATATGGGGTGACAGTTGGAGGAATGTGGGGCTGTAAGATTTGAGGAGAAATTAACAACACTAAGTTAGTACCCAACAGGTTGGCGGAAGTCAAACTTTTTGAAAATTTTTTCTTGCTTACTTCATCTAAAAACATGGTTTTCGTACATATAACATTATTATAGTGTTGATGTGCGTGCGAGGAAAACAGCGATTTTTCTCGCAATCTTTAAAATCTTGCACCGCAATCTTGCCTCAGTCCTTTCAAAAATTTCGCATTTACGAGATCTCGCAAATTTTCAAATGCTTGCCTCGCGTTCTCGCACGCATGCTCAGTCATCAACACTAATTATTTTACGTATAGAAAACATCATTTTAGTCGATTTCGAACAAACTCGCTAAAGTGTAGTTCAGTCCAATTGTTATTCCCGCAGACTGATTGATTTTTTTATAAGCTTATAATTTTCAGGCAATTATTCCGATCAAAAGAAACCCAAGGAAATGAACTTCAACCAGCTTCAGGCTATTGTGCAGTTGGATGCGGGCATACGTCAAGCCGTGCTTTCCATGCTTCTCCAGCCGGTCGACGAAAATATGTTTGTTGTGGTGGTAAGTATGTTACTGTTTGAATCTCGTATTGCTATGGGTATTAGAAACACGATATGAAACACCAAGAAAATCTCCTTGCTGTTTCAATTATGGTTTAGGGAATGCATTTCAGGAATTAATCACAGTTTGAATTTTTCTATTAAAAATGCTTATTTTGGCAAATGGTTTTTGGTGGTAAAGAATACCAAAAAAATTTTGAGTGTAAGTATAATAATAGTAATTCGACCCTAAATATAAGCTCTCTTCGTATAATAATATCACATTTAATATGAAGCCGCCTTTTTAATCTTGATTGATTTAAGCACTTTAATATATTCGGACAAATCTTTTTTCTTTTTGGCAAAAATTAGCTGGGGCAAAAAGACTCTTTTTGCCCCAGCTAATTTCTTAACCACACCTCGCCCCTCCCCCCTCACTCCGATAAAAGTCTTTTTGCCCCAAAAAAGCTTTGTCAAATATATTCGCTCTCAATATTAGATACTAGGGACCACAGGCGCCTATCGGCGCCTCTATAGTAAAGTACAGTACAGTTATTTGTATAGTACAGTTATTTCGAAATTTCAATAAGGGGCTATGACTTCATTCATAAAAATAGGTATATACCCTACTATCTGATTAACGGAACACCCCTAATCTTTTTTTGTGACATACTACAGACAGACAGATCCAGCGCTATAGTAAACGGGGAGGAGTACCCGCTAGTTACTGGGGCCCCATATACGTGGTTTGGGTACCCGCTGGTGGTTCGGGCCCCATATAGGTGGTTCGGGTACCCGCTGGTGGTTTGGGCCCCATATACGTGGTTTGGGTACCCGCTGGTGGTTCGGGCACCATGAACGTCGTTTGGGTACCCGCTGGTGGTTCGGGCCCCATATACGTGGTTTGGGTACCCGCTGGTGGTTCGGGCCCCATATAGGTGGTTCGGGTACCGCTGGTGGTTCGGGCACCATATACGTGGTTTGGATACCCGCTGGTGGTTCGGGCCCCATATACGTGGTTTGGGTACCCGCTGGTGGTTCGGGCCCCATATACGTGGTTTGGGCACCCGCTGGTGGTTCGGGCACCATATACGTGGTTTGGATACCCGCTGGTGGTTCGGGCCCCATATACGTGGTTTGGGTACCCGCTGGTGGTTCGGGCCCCATATACGTGGTTTGGGTACCCGCTGGTGGTTCGGGCCCATATACGTGGTTTGGGTACCCGTTGGTGGTTCGGGCCCCATATACGTGGTTTGGGTACCCGCTGGTGGTTTGGGCCCCATATACGTGGTTTGGGTACTATCCAGGTTGTTTGGGTACCATATCGTGGTTCGGTTGTGGGCCTATCCAGGTTTTGGTTATCCAGGTGTTAACACCCAGGTGCTGGTAATCCACGTGGTACCATCCAGGTGGTTTGGGTACCTGTGGCTTCGGGTACCATCCAGGTGCCATTTGGTTCGGGTATCTATCCAGGTATTCGGGATGATCCAGGTGGTTCGTGGTACTATCCAGGTGGTTTGGTGATGGTTCAGGTAAGATCCAGGTACTTTCCAGGTGGTTTTATGTTCTTTTTCAGGTTGCCGAGAAGAAGATCGAAGACAAAAACAAGGTGATGGAAATGAAGCAAGCTTGTCTCAATGAAAAGAAAGACCTTATCGCTCCGAAGCTTGTATGCCGCGAAAAATTCCTTCTGATGATCGAGTACATCACTTCACTGGACTACCACAACGGGGTCGATTACCCTTACCTCTACAAAATGCTGAAACAGGTAGTTATTTTGCTGTTCATCTAGCCTTTTATACCTTGTAAAATTGGAATTTAGGCTGCCTCTACCTGCAAAGTCGATATGGATGCTCCGTACGAGTGGGAAAAGAAGCCATCTAAGTCAGATTCCTAGACTAATATTAGCATCCGTGCATTGTCTGCTGATGAATATGTATTCCCGCCTGTAATAAATATTCTGCGTAATATCTGACATGATTATTTGTGTTGTTCATAATTAGTGCTAGAGACTGGGGGTGCAACATTGCGCGACGAGATTAAACACTCGTTCAACCAATCAAGATTGTGCTGAGAAAATTTTTGGATGGCTCTATTGCTGCCACACACTCCCTTCTTACGACATCTCAGGGTAGATCATTCGATTTATTGACTTTCATAATTGTAGCGTACTTTTAAGATTTGGTCAACGTCAGCAATTTCCTTATCGGCTTTCAGCCTCGCCTGGACAAGACTCACGCCTACTTTGGGAGCCTGCTGCGCCTCGACAATAACAATGATTATCTGATGGAGTCAGCTGCAAATATGTGGGACAAATTCATTCTTGATCTTGGCCATAGTGGATATCTTGCTGTTGTCTTGGTAAATTGCTAAAGCTGTGTCTCATGTCTTTCACATTTTCCTTCTAGCCGATTTGGGTTGAACTGTGTGGTGAATTGGTCAGTCTATTGGGTCAATATTTCGACAAAATTAAGAGATTGCTGCGAGACTTCGAAGAACCTCCTCTGTCTACAAACAGCAATGATATTCATGCAATATCTATTCTCTAGTTCTGTCATTTGTGTATTTTGTTCTTGACCTTGACTCAGTATTTCACTGAGGTAAATAAAACTCTATTTTGAATAATTTCACTATTTCTGCAATTTGTTATGCTCATTGCATTTTTAGTGTGTTTATTTTTATTCTATTTGTCTATCTGATTTTTTTTGACGGGGTTCACGGGGGCTGAAGTCACCACGGGGGGGATCCTAAAAATTTTTCACGGGGACCGTCGAAAAAATGCACGGGGGACGGGGGATTCCTGCCGGGTGCTGCGAACCCCATTTCACACTTACCGGAGCTGATTTACAGGCTAAAATATGCTAAATTTCCGAAAATCGATGGTTTTTGGGGTTTTTCTTTGACTGCTTTGATTGATATTTTCTGAATTTATTCTACAAGTCACACGTTTCATACACTAAATTGAAGTCAAGATTCTGAGATTTCATTTGAGGTATTATACAGGTGAAAAGATAATATGTAGTTAGAGCTAAAATCAAAAAACATTCAATTGATGTCCAGCTCCGTTCCATACTACCCCGGACTGTCCCAGAACTCTTCGGTATTTTTTTAGAACTGACGTTTTGCAAGTTGGAAATGCAAGTTGCTTTTTTACAGTCTGATAAATTCGAATTCTCCGATAATATTTGTCCGGAGAATTTGACAGCCCTAGTATTATATCTAGACTCATCTTTATAAAGATTGTTGTCTTGGCACGAAAACTATTTTGTATCACACTTTTAAAAAGGCTTGGTAATTCAAGTAATTGCTTTTCACTTCGCGCGTGAAACATCTTTTTTTACAATCAACTGTTCGCCTTTGTCCCTAAAATTAGTTGGAATTAGGCGAGCGACGGTCAATTTTATATTGTATTTGCGATATACCTATCGCTAATTGCATAAATTTCTGTAATATCAGTGATCGCTTATTGTGATTTTTTTCAATACCGATGCGTAGCAATAATGACGAAAAAAGTTTTTGGCAATCTAAAAGCAATAATGCCACCAAATTTCGACCAGACCTCACTTTCGTAGGGTTGTCTAATTTCGCCCAAAACTGAAATTTTTCGACATTATCTTAGATTATCTTAGTACCCGACAGGTTGGCGGAAGTCAAACTTTTTTGAAATTTCTTTCTTGCTTACTTCATCTAAAAACATGGTTTTCGTACATATAACATTATTATAGTGTTGATGTGCATGCGAGGAAAACAGCGATTTTCTCGCAATCTTTGAAATCTTACCTACCTCAGTCCTTTCAAAAATTTCGCATTTACGAGGTCTCGCAAATTTTCAAAAGCTTGCCTCGCGTTCTCGCATGCATGCACAGTCATCAACACTAATTATTTTACGTATAGAAAACATCATTTTAGTCGATTTCGAACAAACTCTCTAAAGTGTAGTTCAGTCCAATTGTTATTCCCGCAGACTGATTGATTTATTTATAAGCTTATAATTTTCAGGCAATTATTACCATCAAAAGGAAAACCCAAGGATATGAACTTCAACCAGCTTCAAGCTATTGTGCAGTTGGATGCGGGCATTCGTCAAGCGGTGGTTTCCATGCTTCTCCAGCCGGTCGACGAAAATATGTTTGTTGTGGTGGTAAGTATGTTACTGTTTGAATCTCGTATTGCTATGGGTATTAGAAACACGATATGAAACACCAAGAAAATCTCCTTGCTGTTTCAATTACGGTTTAGGGAATGCATTTCAGGAATTAATCACAGTTTGAATTTTTCTATTAAAAATGCTTATTTTGGCAAATGGTTTTTGGTGGTAAAGAATACCAAAAAAAATTTTGAGTGTAAGTATAATAGTATTCGACCCTAAATATAAGCCCTCTTCGTATTATAATATCACATTTAATATGAAGCCGCCTTTTTAATCTTGATTGAAGTACTTTAATATATTCGGACAAATCTTTTCTTTGTAAAATTAGCTAGGGCAAAAGACTCTTTTTGCCCCAGCTAATTTCTTAACCACACCTCCTCCCCGCCCCCCCCCTCTCACTCCGATAAAAGTCTTTTTTCCCCAAAAAAGCTTTGTCAAATATATTCGCTCTCAATATTAGATATTCCGCTCTGTGAGTAGGGGATGTGTTCTCAAACTGATCACTAAAATTTTCAGAAGGAGAAGACTGAACAGCTTTACAATGGCTCATATTCCAGTGGAGACAGTTGGAGAAATTACAACTTTTTTAAATTTGACTCAGGCACTCAGTCTCTTGCATACATCAAAACACATTTCCCAATGTATTTCCAGTCGGCTGAATAGTCTGTATGCTGTTTACAAAGGATTCGTAAGCCATATATTTGAAAAATTCTTATAAATTCGTGAAATGGTCGTTTGTGTAAAATTAGTTTGACTGATGACAAAGTTTTTATCCTTTATTGTTAGTAAGTGGCAAAAATTTAAGCATTCTATTGTTTCGCTTCTTCTTAAATTTTGAATGCATTTAATTTTAGTCTCGCGATGAGGGGAAGATTCTAATTCAAACAGTGGCTGATATCTGCACGTCACCTTCAACTACAGTGAACCATCTTGGGACTAGCATCAAACTCGTAAGATTACCATAGAATCTTGTTCAATCTGAATTTTATTTTTCAGCTTCGTCTATTGAACTCGAATATAGCAATTGCACCCTCTATCGCTGCCTTTCAAGTATATGCCAGTGAATTGTCTCCTTACAAGATATTAGGACTGGAAATAGCGTCAGATATGCAGTCGGGTAATTATGGGGTAATTTATTTATTTTGATCTTGTTTTTTATGCGTATATTTTCTATTAAACGGCAACCCCCTAATCTGAAAAGCGTGTTTGTGGCATTTTTTGGGCCTGTTTTTTGTCAACTGCACTTATACATGTTGCCCTTTTTTGTAGCTCATCTCTCTGGCTACAAGTAGGATGTTTGATTTTGTCGGCAATAAGTTTGTCAAAAACTGAATGCCAAAAACATGCTTTTGAGCGGAAGGAAAAGGATTTAATTAAAAATATCCGGTGATGAGATTGATTTCAGCCAGTCCCTCCGACATGGCAAACATTGCTTCAAAATATGGTAGATTTCACTGGGAATATAAATGCGACAGGACTTGATTTCGTCATTGCCGCTCGTCTGGTATGTTTTGTGTTGAATTCTTAGTTTTTGACTGTTCATCATTCTTTTTAAGCTTGAAGAATATGTCCGTAGACCTGAGAGTGGAGGGACGGCTACCACCACTGACTAAGAAGGCTCTTCACTTCGTCAAAAGTGGACACAAACATCGTTGAAGCTCTATCGCTCTTTCCAATTGTTGACTGTGCTCATTGTATTTGTTGGAATTTTAATAAAACTTGTAAGAAATTATCTTGATGTCCTCTGGACTTTCTTGTCCAGATATTGTGTCTTACTTAGTAATTCTGACGCCAATTGTGAAGATTAATCTGAACAGAGCTGTTATATTCTTTTTACATGAAGTACTCAACTTATCACAAATGCAATAAAACAAATCCGCTAGCTTTAAAGCATTTTGTTTCTTTGCAAATACTTGTTTGCACCCACACATCTCGACTACACGCGAACAATGTCGCGACATCCACCACCAAATGAATCGGGATGAAATGCGCTTTGCAGCGATGAGGGACAGATCACTAATCATCAAAAAATGTATTCAGCAAAGTTTTTTAAGATACTCATTGTT